>VOQK01001126.1:8445-20752 GCA_015052645.1 Benitochromis conjunctus | reverse complement strand
CTTTCCACATTAATATTATCACACCTCCAACATGAAAGGTAGTCCTTGGAGTGATAAAGCAAACCAGGGTACACTGTGAACCTGTGGGGTAATCAGGAGGAACACGTTGCTCACTCGTGTTCATACCAACCTTATATCTGCAATTCAAGCATACAAATATAGATTTTTATAACAGGCAAAGAACACCGTGGCACACTGAGCCAATTAAGTGTTATTAAGTTCAATAAGGTTTCTGTTTTTAAAAAACAAACGTTTTTATAATTATTGAGCAATCTATTGTTTGATTTTTCAACCAGAAGGAAATTGCTGAAAGCAGTGGCAGTTTGCAGCACTTTCAGGCTTTCAAAATAAGATCTGATCAGTTTGATTCTACAGGTCACAGACTCCTGGATTCAGTAACTAGATGATACAGTTTAATAAAGTAGCAGACTAGTAACGTCATTCTAGGTGCAATCTTGATCATTTGTTATTGAGCCCTGTTGACTTGGGTCAAAAGGCCATAGTAAAAGCAGTCTAACTGAAAAAGCTAAATGAAAATACCAATAGAGACAAAATAGAGACATAGCCACCGGCATTTTCTTCATCAGGATTTAGGTGTTTTTAAACCTGTTGTGACAAGCGAGGGGTGGATGTGATTGTGAAAATGAGGAATACCACAAGTCTTTCTACAGTCAAGGGAGTCACCCATCTGCTCGCCACATCAAAGAATTCAGGTTTAAGACATGTCTGTCTTTTATACAGTCTATGAATAACACATAGTATTTTCTGTGAGTACTTTGGTACAAAAGTCATCTTGTGTTTGACCATATTGAATGCTTTTAATGTGAAACTGCAGCAGGTATTCTCAGTTGGCATTAGAAGTAACCTAGTGTGTGTTTTCTTTCTGGGAACATTGACACAGATTCCCACAAAATATCTAAATGTTCCAGTCCTAACACTTGTTGAAATGAGCGACATTGGGGGCTCACATCATTGTAAAGAAGACATTTCTCTTTCCTTTTCCTTTTGAAGACAGTGTGCTATGTCCAGTCTGAATTGGTGAAATGTGGAGTTGTCACTCTGCGGCATGCATGAGCCCTGTTGTTTTTGGTCAGTGTTGATTCCCATGACTCCAAGATGAGCCAGAGGAAGCCCAGTGTGATTTCGACACAGTTCCCAGGCCCCCCGATCCCCCTCTAAACAAGGACCATTACACAGTCACGCATACACACAGTTACTTATAAGACAGGGACAAATGTGTGTGTGTGTTTTATGTTCCTAACATTAAAAGAGATAAATGGCCCAAACATCCTTTGGTCTTTGATGCACACATGTTCAGTCTTAGTTGTTAGCCACACACACACACACACACAGACATGCATGTCTCACACAGTTACAGACAGCTGCAGCTTGCCCATATAAGAGGTCTACTGCAAAAACCAAGGACAGCCAGCAACTGTGCCTCTCCCACTCATGCTTGAGGTCACTTGGACTCAGTGGAAACCTCTTATGTTTTCCGCTAATCTAAAATCTAAAAGCGGAGGTGGGGTGTCACTGAATTTCTAATTCAGTTTACAGATAATATTTTATCAATGGAAGTGATCGCAGTTAGCTGTTTTGGACAGAAAAGCTATCTGAAACTCTCTCAAACTCTTTGTGTGTATCTAAATTGAAAGTTTAGATACATGTAGGTGAGAAATAAATGGGAAAGTTGATAACACTCTCATGTCTGTAAATGCGAAGCTGCAGTGCAATCAGTCTATTGTCTTTTACAGATTTAGCTGTTTTACATCAACCCTTTTGTGTTTGTCCAAAGTTGGAAAAAAAATTCTGCGTGACTCACTGGAAGTTCTGGGTGAATAGAAATCCAAATAAAAATGCTAAAATATCTTGTGCTGCTTTGAGCTTCCTTCTTGAATTTCATCGAGTCTGACATTTGATTGGAGAGCTGCATCTGTCTATTCCCTTCTCCCCAGCAGACAGTCATCAGTATGCGAACCCCGCGGCTCTATTTCTGTAAGACTGTTGAGTTGTGGGAGTGTGTATTTGTATGCTGGGTCTTTACATATGTATTCATTGTGTGCGTGCTGGCTTTAAGTAATGGTGAGCAGGGGACCAGTGAGTGACTCATAGGGGAGGTGGTGATGTTGCTTTTTCTTGCTTCTGGCTCCCAACCTGCTGTGTTCTGATAAGAGAGAGCCTGAGACAGTGGGCTCTGCTTAATCCTTTCTCTGCATCCAGCCTGCCATCTGCCATAAAAAACAATGGGATGGGACAGACTGGTCATCAATCTTGTCTTCAGCCTTCTGAATCATTTAGGAAAGAGTGGGTAGTAATGCTGTTGAGTAACTCTTGAGACACTTTGCTGATTGTATAACAAACCTTTCTTTCACTGAAAATTTCCTGTTTCTTCACAGCCCACCTCTTTAGCTATAAACAGAATTAAATAAATCCATTCTGTAAGTAACAATCTTCTCGCCCCTCTGGACTGTGATGAAATATAGACACATTTGACTCATACACAATTAATATGATTAATGAATATGAGGAGAGAAGACAGAGTCATTTTTCTGCTTCAACTCAAATTAGATGGGGTGTTTGCCGTGTGAACGCAAATTGAGATCTGGTTCCACTGCAGGGAAGCCCCATAGCTGAAGGGTCTACCTCCCAATTAACTTTACGAAACTCTAGGAACCACAAGTGCTGTAGTTAGGCTTCAGTTACATGGGGCAGGAGGTTGATTGGCAACCCCCAGTCACTAGGGAAAAATACATATTCTCTGACCAGTTAGCAAATAGTTGCTGGCTATCACTGGGTGAATAGAGGGTGCCTCACCAAAAACCCTGTTGTAATTGCTTTGGTTGCTAGCTGATTGCTGTGGTTGTGGAAACTTGAAAAAGTACAGTGTAAACCAGAAACGGACACAGTTCACCTTCAAAGTAAAAGTTGCTGATTTTAAAAGATGTTGGTTTCAGTGGTATTGCACAACTTTTAGTTTGAAGCCCAACGGTCTCAGTTTGTAGTTTCCATCAAACAGTTACATCAAGTCGATGTCTTCCATGCAGACTACAGAGTACTGCGCCAATCTGCTGTTGACCAAAACAGCTGTGAAGAGTTTAGCACAGTATACCTCTTTGCAACCAGTTTCATCGAGCAACAGCAAGCAACCTCCTGCAATCACATTTTTTCCAACCAGGGTTCACTGACCAGTCTCTAGGCCTGCATAACTGTCACCTTAGATAATATGTTACTGTGAAGCCTTTGAGATATGATGGGGCCTCATCATTCAGGACTTTATATGGTTGCTGTATTTTCATAGTTTCTACAGAATAGAAAGAAAAGAGAATTATAACCTTACTCTGGCTGTGATTATTGATACAGTATTTCCATGTGATACCACTTCCCAATATCTCATTCTTGGAAATTACAAATGAAAGGGTACCATGTTGTTCTTACCACCCAGAGCCTCATAGTAATGTTAATGTTAACATTTAGCTGAATTGTGCCCAAGCGCAGGCTCACACACCAGCTAGCATGGCTACAGTCACTTTCATTTGTTGCCTAGTGACACTGCTCTGTTCCCAGTTTGCCTTTTTCCTGTGTGTTATCATCTGTATGCACTCACTTGTTCACTGTGTCCTACTGTCTGACTGTCAGTGTCCACATGTAGGGTCTGTCCCCAGTCTGATACCTGTCATCATATAAACAACATCTGAAAAATACTTTTACTAACAGGCTTAATGCAACGAATCCTTTCAGTGTTGCAGCTAATCAATCTCATAGATGTGAATTTATGTTTTTATCTCATTTATGTTTTGTTTTTTTTAACTTTGTGCACAAATCATTTTCTCCTTCAACTGATGTTTTATATTAAATGAATATGCATTACCGTATGTGTTTTACTGCACTACGCAACCTCTGAGATGCTGTCGTCATGTGCTTTGGCAAACAGTGTGATATGTTGGATTAGCCTGTTCAGCGAGGCGCATCAGTCTGCCCTCCCCTTGTATTGCAGTTGCATAACACACAAGGAAGAGATTTGCTTTTGATTAGTGGTTCTACTCGGTGGAGTGAGATTTGTGTATTGAACGTATGGTAATAATGGAAAGCTATAAGAACAGCTGTGTATACTGTATATGCCAGACTCCCTGACTCCAACTACTATAGGATGAAGGAGGATTTTGCAGTCAAGTGACCTCCTTGCAGGTTTTTTTTTTTGTTTTTTTTTAACAGGTCATTTTTACCCAGTGGGATTTTCTGCATGACTGCACATTTATATGGTTGGTGGTGGGCATGTGGATGTCTTCTGTCTCCTCTTAGGACAGTGCATTGTTACATTCATAACCATATGGTGTGTGGGAGATGATTTCACCTCCCGCTCTGCCAGCCAGGTTTCTGCTGATTCCCATACATGCGTGTTGCAGTTGGAACTTGCACAGAAATGCAAGGCTTGCGATTGTGCAACGCCACATTACCTGTAATCCCAATTAGCAGTATCTGACATGCAGTGACAGAAATGCTTCATGCTGTTCCAAGCAGTTCTTGATGAGGGTGGAGCAACAGTTCATGAGAAATCAGCATTTATTTACCTCTATGCTAGAATTTCACCAGAAAGCCTAAAAGAAACCAATAATATTTTCCTTATTTCATGTCACACACGTGTGAGATCACAGTAGTGGATGTTCATCTTAAACAAGGGCAAAGTTCATATCAGGGTATGTAAAAGTAATTCTTATGAAGCAAATTCTTTTCATTTTTTTCTATTCCAACTTCTGTGTGACACGGTTTACAGTGTCTAACCAGTGTCTAACCAGTCTTTATAGACTGGTTAGTAGATAATGTTCTTAACTGCCTATCCAGCTAGATTACAGTGTCCAGGAACCTTCTTGCTAAACTCTCTCTAATGCTTTTATTAATATTACTGGTATATTTTAAGTGTAAAAATGTGCCATTTTGCAATAATATATTTAGCTTGTCGTCCTTACCCTTCCTCTGTCTTTATGCTATTGGTTCACTGTTCATTTCTGTCAAACCACTCACATTGCATGCATCACAAGCTTTATTCACAATTACTCACTGTAGAGATCAATACAGGAATAGTACCACAGTCAGAATAAAAGGTACCATTTTATTGTTCTTTGTTATAAACTTTGTTTTAAAATGATTTCACACCAAATCAAATGTTCCAGACACCGAGTGCATTGATAGATTTTTATGCAAAAATCAATGCTCTCTCTATTATTGGCAGCACAGAAATAGGCCTGTAATATGGTGAGTAATCAAACACTAATGCCCCTGTACAACTCAAAACCTTGTGGACAGTCATGGGTCTTCCCCAGCTGATTATCCATTTTATAAGCTGCTGTTATGTAATACCTCCAGTCCAGCTGCTGATATTAACATCACAGAAACTTCAGCCCACCCATAAGAATGCATTCATGCATTGCTTGTTTTGGTTGATTTGCCAATTCAGGAACTTTCATTGTTTCTAACCTTAGTTTCTGTAATGCCTTCAGCTGATTTTAGAAACACATTGTAAACAGTAATGGAGTTATTTAGAAATGTGTTTGAAACACTGACACAGTGTGCAGGGACTGTTTCCGTTTCCAAAGGAAGAACTTCTGAAGGGTTTGCCTTGGAAAGAGTTGTTGTTTTCTCTTCCGCCCAGGCTGTTGCTTCCTGAGTCTTCAGGAGGAAGGAATTCTCTCTAGTGCCTGTTATCCACATGCAACATACACACCACACGCACACACACAAATACCCAGAAACTGGTTGCATGCATGCATGTATGTAGAAGTGCTGCTTAAAAAGCAGCCACACCAAGTGGTCTGCAGTAATACATCTGTTTTCTGGAAATAACATGTTTCCATAGCACTATATACAGTATAATAGATACACTATATAGCCAAAGTATTGGCTCATGTGCCTCACACGCATATGGCATTCTGGGCATATGGGGTTTAACATGATTTCGGCCCTCCTTTGCAGCTATAACAGCTTCAACTACTCCTGGAAGGCTTTCCACAAGGTTTAGGAGTGTGGTTATAAGAATATTTGACCATTCTTCCAGAAGCACATTTGTGAGGTCAGACACTGATGTTGGACAAGAGGCCTGGCTCGCAGTCTCTACTCTAATTCATCCCAAAGGTGTTCTACCAGGTTGAGGTCAGGACTCTGCGTGGGCCTGTCAAGTTCTTCCACACCAGACTTGCTCATCCATGTCTTTATGGACCTTGCTTTGTACAATAGTGCATAGTCATGTTGGAGCAGGAAGGGGGTCCACACTGTTCCCACAAAGTTGGGAGCATGAAATTGTTCAAAATGTCTTGGTATGCATTAAGAAACTTCCTTTCCCTGGAGCTAAGGGGCCCAACTCCTTAAATACAGCGCCACACCATAATCCCCTCCCCACCAAACTTGTAGCATTGCAGTCAGACAAGTGCCATTCTCCTGGTAACCGGCAAACCCAGACTCAGAAATGTGACGCATCGCTCCAAAGAACACGTCTCCACTGCTCTAGAGTCCAGTGGCAGTGTGCTTTACATTCAACGCTTCACATTGCACTCGGTGATTTAAGCCTTGAATGCAGCTGCTCGGCCATGGAAACCCATTCCATGAAGCTCTCTACACACTGTTCTTGAGCTAATCTGAAGGCAACATGACATTTGAAGGTTTTTAGTGATTGACTCTGCAGAGAGTTACAACCTCTGCGCGCTATGGTGTCAGCATCCACTGACACTGCTCTGTAATTTTACGTGGCCTACCACTTTGTGGCTGAGTTGCCGTCGTCCCCAGTCGCTTCCACTTTGTTATAATACCACTAACAGTTGACTGTGGAATATTTAGTAACGAGGAAATTTCACAAATGGACTTGTTGTGGAAGTGGCATCCTATCACAGTACCAGGCTGGAAATCACTGAGCTCCTAAGAGAGAACCATTCTTTGACAAATCTTTACAGAAACAGTCTGCATGCCTAGGTGCTTTATCTTATATACCTGTGGCCATGGAAGTGACTGGAACACCTTTCAATGTTTTGGATGGATGAGTGAATACTTTTAACAGTAGCAGTATTCTCAATCAGTCACCAAAGTTGGGAAAAGTTATCCTGGGTCCCACATGCTTTGCCTGATTGTCGTCAAATGTCATTGACATTTCTGCAAATTGCCCTGAGCTTGGACGCGGGTTTTTGTTAATGCTTTAGTGCACAATATTATTTTTAGGTAATCATTTTAAAAATGCTTTAAAAGGTACCAACATTGCGAACACGGACAACAGGTTCAGTTCAGTGGCTCATATGATGCCTATAACACACGCACACAATCCAGTTGTTATGATGGGCTAGATTAGCTATAGAGACCCAAGCCATGTTTTATGCTAGTTGGATTTAAAAATCCAGATCGTGGGGGATTGATTAGTTTTAGTGCCAGCTTCAAGTGGCCACTCCATTATATGGACTGCCTGATTTTTTTATCATCCTGGATGATACAGTTTTCCTGCAGCATGTTTATTTATCTCCTGCATTAAAAAATACTTCACTGCAGTCATCATCATCCATCAGCGGTTATAATAAATACCATTTTCTCCCACCTCCTTTGCCAAATCATATTCTGAAAGACTTTGCATTCACCTTAAGGCATCACCAGCCAGCCCACTAATCCCAGGACTCAGCCTTTAGTCTAATATGTCTCTCAATCACTTTATCAACCTGACAGACTCTCTAAATTCTCTCTCTAAATGACTTTTCCTTGCACTCTGTAGCTTCTCTTCACCCTGTTTTTCTTTCTTTTGTCTCTTTCTCTGTGCCTCTGACTCAGTCATACATAACCTTATTCACAGTAGTCAAGCCAGGGGTGCTTTTCTCTTGGCTGACCTCACCCCCACCCTCCACTCTTCCTCACCCTGTTTTGGGCCCCCATGCACTCCATTCAACTGGCCAGCAGATGCTATTCAAATGATGTTATCATGCCAAAGCTGTTCATACTCACAGACTGGATGAGTGTAGGGAGGGGGTGTGCTGTCCCGCTGTCTCTTACTGGGCTCTGGCCCAGTTACACTTAATACAATGCAAACAACATTTTGGAAATGGTAGCGTGATGGCCCTTCAACAGATGGATATGTAATGCTAATGCTACAATTGCTAGTACAAAAAGAAAAATATGCAAACATATGTGCACCTACAGTGCTGTAAAAAGTATTTGTTCCCTTCATGATATGAAAAGATATGATGAAAAGCCTGTTTAAGATCATGTCAAAGTATATCAATAGGATGTTCTAGACTTTCTTTATATCGTGATATGATTTGTTATCTATAAAATCTGTTAGCCTGCTTCACTTTGTCAGACAGGTCCTATTTAGGGGATTTCTTGATTCAACAGGTCTGGCAGTAATCAAGCCTGGGTGTGGCGATTGAAATTGAACTCAGCTTTCCAAATGCGGTTAATCACAGTTAATGATGTAACAAGATGGGGCAATTACTTTGGTAGGATTATGTTTGGATAGCTTTTTTCCCTTAAAAATTGCCTTTTGTATTTACTCGAGTTGTCTTTGTCTGATATTAAAATCTGAAAAGTGTAAGCGTAACTCTTAATTGATTGACATTTAAGCATAAAAGTCATAAATTCTTCATAAAAATTGAGAAAATGACAAACATTGTTCCTGTTCGAGGTAATGTAACAAATCTGCACCCAGTTACCATGATTGACTTCCTGTTCCCATGTTTGTCTTATATATTTTTTTCCAGGATTTGGTGCATTAGTGGAATGAAATGTTGAGTGCACCTGTCAGATTAAAGGATTGAAGGTATCTCATTCTATTATTTGTTGACTGTATCTGTTAAATCTATCCGCCTCGGATGCCAGATAGATTGAAGTGTGGGAGCCGTTTTCATTGGAAGTGAAAGAGCCTCTTATCCTGATCCTGCTTTTAACAATCTACAAAAGAATAAATATAAAATATTTACAGTGCACTTTCTGCAGCCTATGTATTCAGTGTGTTTATGTGGGGGGAGGTTTGGTGTGCATCTGTGTGCATTTCCGTACATACCACAGCAAGAGTGAAAGAGCTCCTCTTTCATGTTGTGCCGCTTTGATTATTGCTTTCCAGTGTTGGATTAATATTCAGGATTCGGCTCTCGGAGGACTGTGCAAGTCAATTTGTGTAATCTCAATACCTATAACTGTGTCATTGGCAGTCATTTACACCAAAATATTCCCAGGGACTCAACTGCTCCAGTTTTTGTCTTTTTTTAACTCAAAGACCATCATGGGGCAACTATCAGTAAGGGAAAACCCCAGCACTATTTGGTTGCAAAATTTGTATTTCATATGTGGACATTTACAGTTTTAATTACTGAGAAACCCTAATGAAGAATTTTCCATTAATTCCCGCACCCTGAAGCAACACTGGTGAGTGGATAGAGTCATCAAATTCCCAGTGATACGCGCTCCATCCAGAGACTGCTGTTGCTACAGCAGCAAGCTGAAATCAAAGCGGTTTCTACTGGCGATTCCCTCTGGATGTTCAGTTGTTACTTTCTCTGATGTTTTCTCCTGTCATCATCATCATTAACAAAGACACCGCCATGCACATGGGTGTTAGACTTCCCAAAATCAAGAGAACATCTGTATGCCCGTCTGCATGCACACATACGCAGCAACACACTGAGACAATTACCCTCGGGAATAATGATCATGAAAGAGATTCAGTGTGTAAACGTAGGGGCCGTTTGTGTTGCACAGCAGCTTTGATGTCAAATTAAGGGAAAAGGGAGAGCAGAGAAAGTGACATCTTTATATTAGAAGCTCTATCGTTAAGCAAACTGTTTATATCTTGGGATATTCCTCAGATTCCTGTCGTATTTGTGAAAAGTGATGTTTCTGCATAGCTAATAACGAAGTGCAGAATTTATAATGACATCGCTGCTGTAACTAACATTCTGCATCAGATATGGAGCCGCGACCAGTGAGTTATAATCCCACCGTAATTCTGACGTAATCTCTCCATGCCCACAATTTCATTACTTCCCTAAGTACAGTTCCAGAGGACGCACTCTTTAAGTATTCACAGTCAAACTAATCCGTCCCCAAGAGGGGCTGCTGACAGTTTTCACACACGTTCACGTCCTCTCCGGGGACCCACGACCCGTGTTTTAAGGAGAAGGATCAGAAATTACACCGCAATCTCTCCGGGAAAGGTGCTTACTTTGAAAGGCTCATCTTTTCTTCAAGAACAGATAAGCCATTGTTCTCACAACAGATGCTCAAGCTGAAGCAAACCACTCACATTTCAGATCCAATAATGATACCTATCATTCAGTGCAGTTACCACATAGGATCAATTAAAACCCAATTAACAGGAGTCATATGGAACCTAATCCAAGTGCACTACTGCCCAAATCCTGTTGGGATCATTACTAATCATTTCACAGAGAAGCAAAGGGAGGCAAAACTATGGCTATGCAGCCCCATACATGGCAATATATCACAGTGCTCTGAGAGCTTTAATCAATCCCTGCAGCCCAGTTTAGTGTGTTTAGTAGGTGAAAATGCTCATCAATCAATCACTGCTGGCTCTGCTCTAATTGCTAAATTCCCTTGTTTGTGAAATCTCTTGGAACACGTCTGGTAGCACATCTGGGGCAACCAGTAGTCAGGTCAGTGTGATGGAATAGGTTTATGCCTCTGTGCAAGTGGGGCTGAAACTTAATTGCTTAGAATGAGCAAAGGGCTCATAAGCGAAAAGTAGGAAGAACAGCGGTCGATACACTATGGACTGTGCTTGCAAATGTGCCTTTTTCTTCTTCTTCTTGGGTTCTCTTATGGAAGTTTACTGAATCAGTAGTTATAAAATCACCCAAATTCAATATAATACACAATACCATGTTTTTATCACTTATACATATTTCCAATTTAATTCTATTATAAAAGCCCTACTGTGTAAAATAGATCTTATAGTGATTAATTTGTTATGTATTTTTCATATTCTGAAATATTTATATGTGTTAAGACACCCAGCACCAAGTTTCTGTGCTTTAACCCGCTTCGAAAGTGTGTAATAATAACTATTAGGCTACACTTCCCAAATGTGGAGTGCGTGTTTCCCCATCAGCGCATCTCATACCGCATTACAGCGCATCTCCCAATCAACACTTACATCTCTGAAGCGATTCCAGTGCTTGATCTTGCGGCTGTACTGTGAAATGGTGGACAGCCACTGCTCGTCTTCCATGAAATTCCCCGTCTTTTCCGCCTCTTTGACGCTCTTCACTTCGGTCTGGAGGGTTGACCCCGCCAGCATCACTAGCGGGACGAGAAGGCACACGATATCCGTATTTCCCACCATGGTAGCGGACAAACAAAAACACCACGCGCACACCGACTGTCGGCAGCAGGAGGAGGATACCGAGGCTGGACTGAAAGTACCACCTGATTAGCCTATAGGATGCTCCTTCTGCTCGAGGAGAGAGAGAGAGAGAGGGGGGAAGAGGGAGGGAGGGAGAGAGAGAGAGAGAGAGGGTGATTTTCAGGGTGTGTTTCCGTGAACACGCCACACGTTTATTTGCATGTTCCTGGGTGCTGTTGGTGTTTACAAGCAACGAATTCAATGTCACGTGACGCCATTCATTGACCCCACTCCGCTCCGGGCTTTTTCAGGTGGGACACTTTTGTTTGGTATGTGGGCCAGGTTAAATAAAGGCTATAATAATGTATTACTGATTCCTCGGTTAATTATTTTAGGATTGTGTGAAACATATTTAGATCACCTTTATTTCTGATGAGATAAGTAAGACCTTACAGCCGAAAGGCTGGGATTAGGCCGTTTTTAGCTTTTATTTGAGAAATTCTGGCATCAGGATAGTCGTAGGTTGAATTTTCTAATAATTCCAGCTACTGTCTATGTAAAAAAGCCTTCAGTCAGTAAAAAGCACACACTGACACACACCCGACCAGCAGTTCTGCTGCAGCACCATAAGATATCTTTTTCATTAAAATTTCAACGCAACTGGGAAACCCTTTGCGACCCTTTATCTACAAAAGAGCTATGCAAATGTACTTAGCGATGTTAGTTTGGTAAAAGAATACCAACTGGGTCCACTTAGAGCTTTTTCCAGAGGCTTCAATCATATCACACGACTTTCATCAATGGATGCAGCTCTCTCTTGGTCGTCATGGAGATTAATCTTTTGGCAGGGAAGTTTTTGTTTTATCCGACAATTTATTAATTTCACATTAATCAAACTTTTCAGGTATCAACAACAGGTATTAGGCGATTCACTTTATACCCCCCCCCCCCCTTTTTTTTTTCTAAAGTGACTGGATTTGTCTTTTT
>VOQK01001125.1:12920-23271 GCA_015052645.1 Benitochromis conjunctus | reverse complement strand
GCACACTTTTGCAATGTGAAGGAGTGAATCAAACCAGTGTGAGCACAATATGTTGAGCCAAAATTGTAATGATTTGCATCTCGAATTAGCAATAAAGAACATATCATTATTAGGGATGGGCATAAGTAAAATATCCATTCTCAGTATTCACTGGGACCTGTTCTTCCAGCCACGCTCTAAACAACTCTGGAATGACTGTTGTGGCTGATGTGTAACGCGCTAGCTTAACGGTACAACATAACGTTAAACTGGACTTCGTCTTCTTCTTTTTTTTTTAACGCATTTCGGAAAAGATGTTTTGCTGGCTGTAGTCGTCTCTGGTTGTGCTTGTTATTACCTGTTTGTACAGCAGCACTAAATATGACTGTGACACACACTTTGCACATTGAATGGCTGCTAGTTAGTGGGTCATTTTTTATCATTTCTGTTGTTTTGTTTGTTTAGCTTTAAAGTGCATATTACATTACTACACTTTTTTGGTGTTAGTAGTACACTGCATTCAACCGCCCACAGGGTAAAAACAAGACAGATATGTAGACAAGACAAAAAGTCAACTTGATGACTGTTTGAGTATTAGAAAATCATGATCGATACTAAATGTTACATTATTTAACATTACATAATATTTTTTACAATGATGCGCTTAGGAAGACAGTGGAACCGAACCTCTTTTTTCCAACATGATTTTGACTTATGGTACTTTTAACATAACATATCATATTTGAAGGGGCAAAAAAACAACAACAAAAAACCCCCTTAAGAATGGGACAGTGACACCCTAGTCTCCCTGCTTTAGGCACACCCCTGTTTAGGACCTCTGCTCTGCTTTTTCCTTGAGATAACACACCAGGTTCTGCCATGCGCCGCTGATAACACGATACATTGTCTCTGCCTTTTCTCTCCTAAATGCCACACAGCTATTGCTCGCCTTCCGTATAATCCTTTCAGATTTACCATCAGGCTTGGCGCAGGACGCAGACAAGCGAAATTTGTGCAGGCAGTCAGGAATACTCAAAGGAGCTGCATGATCGGCAGCTCATGGTGGGGGGGGGCTTTGTGGTCATTCTCTAGCTGTCATTTAGGGTAGCTAATGACGAACAGAATGATGAGAGAGACCATTTTAACATGGCCATTTTCAGCCCGACCCCAGGTTAATGGGAATGTGGAGGCGCGGCCCCAACAAATTGATCTGTGTTTGGGGCTCGTGTCGTAAGGGAACCTGCTGAATTCCATCTGAAGCGGGCAGAATTGTGCTGCTCATGTTTTTGGTGGGTAGAGGCAGCATTTAGCCTGCATCTGCTTGTCTAGTTGTTACATAAGAAGATAAATGTGCACTGGAGCACTACTCTCTCAGTCACTTGGACTCATAAGCACCCCCGCCTGCACACACACACTTCTAACTCGTGCTTGTATACACACATGAAAAGAGGTTTTAACCCTGAAGCACCTTGCAAAAGATCAATGTCGCAGTCAATGTGTATATCAATGAGGCAGGTGAGTTGCAGAGCAGAGGAAATGGCCTCATTAGTATCTCTTACTCTCTTTGGTGTTTTTTTTTAATGCATCACTTCTGTGTGAATAATGCCCCTTCTTTCTATGTTCTACACTGCAGGCTCTCACATTAAGAGAAACAATGTAGCCTTGCTCATTTATGTGACCCTGCTCTCACACGACGCCGCTAGAAATTCTTGACAAGATAGATGCCTGTGACTGCTTGCATGCATGGGAATACATAAGTACGCAGCCTCAAAGTCACTTTCAATTAAGGTTACATGTGAAGTAGGGACATACAGACTCAGCGTCTTGGAGATCTTTCTTGAAGAGACACAAGTAAATCCTGTGACTGGTGGCCACAGCTCAGGAGGTAGAGCAGGTCATCTACTAATCACAAGGTTGGTGGATCGATCCATCCCAAAGGATCCTTGGGCAGGATACCAAACTTTAAGTTGCATTTCCGATGCGATCATCGGAGTGTGAATGTGTGTAAAAACAAAGTGTTTGTATTAATAAGGGTGATTGAGGCGTGCTGTGTAAAGTGCTTTGAGTGCTCAAGTAGGAAAGCGCTATATAAGAACCAGTCCATTTACCATTTACCATGTGACTGTGGCCGGGGAAACTTTCATGGATCCAAAAACGGCTCCAGGATTAAAGTTGGGTTAACTGCCCCGCCCCTGCAAACGTGTGCTGTTTGTACATCTTCCAGTAACATGATAGATTCGAAAGGTCAGTGGATTTTTATTTATTTTTCTCTGAGGAGAACTCCAAGGCCTTTCCGGGAAAAAAACCAATACAAAACAAAACACAGTCATTATGCGAAAAGAGAAGAGAGACTTCAAATGAGTGTAAAATGGATCTGTGGTCTGTAGCATAACACAGTAATGGGTGGAAATGGAAATCGTTCTGTTTATATTTTACAAGAGTGATGTTACATTTAGCAAAATGTGAGCACTCACTTTCCCATGAACCATCATAACTGGATTTTAATGATGCTGTTAGGTACTAATGTGCACAAGACTTTTTTTGTTCAAATGATTCACACGCCTTTAAATTTCTCTGATAAGCAACTCAAATAATCCGTATAGTCAGACTGCGATTTTTTAAAATAAAAATTTGAACAGGATTTTGTTGATTCTATGACACTTTGACTCAATTCATGCTGCGAAAGCAACATGCTCGCCTACTGTAACTAAACCACATAACTAACAAAAACAAAACAATCTTAATGTCACAAGGCAACAGAGCAGCCTAAAATAGATAAGTTCATCTATGTAACGCTGGTAAGTGATTGCTGTTTTCTGTGTTTTATAGCAATTTTATATCAATAATACTATAAACCTTGATTGCTTCGATGGAGCCATGCCTCATTTAAGTTAGTGACTCAACGTGTTGGCACGATTTCTCCATGATTTACATTTTTCAAATTTTGGTAAATGGACTTGTAATAGAAAGTGCTTTACTACTCATTGTGAACACTCTAAGCATTTTCTATTACAAGCACCATTTACCAATCACAAACATTCATATAGACAATTTATTTTCTATGCCTAAATGCCTTGTCTAACATTTGGGCACACACTCTCATGGCTGTATTAGGGGAAACTCGGGGTTCAGTATCTTGTCTGAGGATACTTCATGCAGACTGGAGTATCACAGAGTCGAGCTACCGACCATCCAACTTGCCCTACCTTCAGTGCCACAGTAGATATTGTAGTGTTCATGGGATCACACTGCTTAAAGTGTTAAAAAGACAAAAACCTAATTTGTTTAGATGGAATTTTAAAACTAGCAAGTGACTGGGCTGATAGTAATAATTTTAAATAACAGAAATAGTCTGATAGTAAGTGTTGGAGCTAAAACAGCAAAAACACAGTCCCCCTTTGTTTTATAGGCACTCACTGTAAAAAGCACTTTATTTTAAAAATACTTCAAAGCCTTCTAAAACTGGCGTAAACTATAAAGAGCGAATGTGTGTGCATTTTCTTCAGAGATATCAGCCGAAGTTAAAAATGGGGCCAGGCTGTACCCTCGTGTAATACCACTTTGAACCACAAGGTGGCACAGCAAGTCATTTTAAGACTCGCCAACCAGTTGGTGAGCAGTTGATGGAGGTTGATGGCTGTTGCCAGCCGATTGCAAAGAAGAAGCTGCACCAAAAACCTCTGTGTGATTGCTTTGGTTACTAGCAGGTTGCTGTTGCCACCAGTAGTTGGTCCCCAGAGCAATCACAAGGCGATTTTTGGTGCCGCCCTGTATTCCTTTTTGCGACCAGTTTCACACTAGTGTTCGCCAGCAACCTCTCTTTATGCCTGTGTGAATGGGGCTTTAACAATCGATTTTACAGCAGTCTCCACAAACTTGCCAACTGGTTGTGGAATATGCATTTTTCCCTCGCAACTGGTGGTTGCCATATCGTCACTGACTGGTCTGTAGGCCTGTCTGACCGGGGCTTTAACATCCCATGATTCCAACATGAGGCATAGTATTGTTAAGCGTATGTTAGCTCAAATTGACAGAATTCCTGTTTATGTCACACTTACTTGTTTCTGAAGTTGAACGAGCACAGATGACGCAGCTTCCTAAAAACATACTTAGAAATATTAGATTAGTTAGAAGTCGTCTTTCAAGATAGAAATATAGTAGAGAGGTATGATTCATCACAGCAATGTTTGAGGCCGACTTAAAAGAAAAACAAAGAAAATACCCAAACAACAGTTATTTAGTTCAGCATAATTTAGGACACTCAAAACCAGTTCATGAAAAGAACTGTTAAAATCATGCTGCAAAGGCAGAGTTTGGTGAGACAGGTACATTGAGCTGGAAAAAGATTAGATCCTAAAATTCCCATATGGTAAGAGATTAATATCCACTTTCACCAAGCCCAACTCTTCCTTCAAGTAATACAAGAAATATTCAATTAATCCTATTCTAAAAGTACCCTGGTGACATCAGTGTGACATCCCAGGGTTACAAAGCTACAGAAGGTATTCAACTATAATTGCTTTTTTAGACTGATAGACTCAGTAGCATTATTTGATTACACTTCACACATGTGTAAAACCAGTTTAGTGCTTCTTAAGAAAAAAGAAAAACTACACCAAACTTCACACATAGCTTGAGAGTTGTGATTAGCTTTATGGAATGAGTTGGAATCAGCAACTCAGAGATGTTTTAACAAACCAACAACAACAACAACAACAAACCTTTATTTGTCACAGACACAATCATACAGAGTACAACATGCCGTGAATTGCTTGTGTCCAAACAGACAGGCTTCAGACGCGGCCGCGCCATCTCAGGGCTTGGTTTAGCATGGGGGGGTCTAGCCAGGACCCATACTGGAGACCGCCGCCAGGCGGGAATCGAACTTTTTCTTTCACAACTTTTTTTTTTCACAGTCGGCGAGCCATCTCTGTGTGTGTGGATGTGTTTTCACGTGATCTGTTCTGGGAGTGGGATGTAACCTGCAAGGGTTAACACCATGTCCACGCATCCCATGTGCGCCACCGGCCACATAATCTGCTCTGATCCTAGTGGGGAGGGGCGTCTCCCAACTGTCAGACATCCAGTCTGATAAAGAAAGCAGAGAGAGCAGCTGCTCTGCTGGAGGTGCATGACTTAAAGCAAAGCACTAAGATCCAAAGATTTTCCCCATCAGTCCGAGGTGAGTCTGTGGGCTTATTAGAGCGTCGGCCCTGGGTAAATTAGCACAATAATGCTGTGCACTGTATGAACAGCGTTTGAATCAAGCGAATGAGACATGAAGCTTAAATAAGACTATTGTTCAGGCTCCTTATTGTAAGGAGATCTAGCTACTCTGTCTCAAATCTCTGTCTGAAATCAAAAGGAAACAGACTGAATTCTGGATTTGACAAAAGTGGTTTGTGATGCTCCTTTTTGTCCTCTAATAAAGGCACCGAAAATAAATTAAGAAGGAAAGAGCAGGGAGTTAAAACAATAAAGTAGCTAGTGAAAAACAATAAAACAGATCACAGGAAAGCCAGAAGAATCTGAGTGGAGACTTTATGTATGAAATGACTGTAATTTTGCTTGTTTGCCTCTTGATCTCTCCTTGCCTCTCCTCTTGCCATTAGGAGGCTGAAAGGGCAGCCAATTACTCCCTGAGCTCGGCGTGCAGTTTGGCTAATGAAGCCAGGGGAGGAAAAAAATGTGTGAGAGCAGGTTCTTTAGCCTAAAAGGGCCACAAGCTCTCAACCGATAAGGCGTGGTGGGGAAAACACAAACACACACACACACACATGCAAGCACACACCATCAGATCATATCTCAGTGCAGCTTTATCTTCCGCGTCTCACCCAGACCACAAAAATATTTCACTTTAGTGTCTTTAAAGCGATGTTCTCTCCGCATCTCGTCCGTCCAAACAAATCTCTTCCCGTCCCTCCACGAAAATGCCTTTCATCTCGTCTCTCTGTCTCGCTGTCTATTTCAAAAGGCACCCTAAGAAGCAAAAAATAGTTTAATTAGTCCCTTCACTCCAAGAAGCTGTACAGTAGGCGAGAAAACGAAAATATCTTCTGTTCTCGGGGCGCTCCCCTGACTCTTCGCTCCTCCGGGTCTTCTCTCTCAATTTAGATGCCTACCGTCCACCTGAACATAATGCGAGGGATTTTATGGAAGAATAACCACCAGCTGTGTCTCCACCTCAGTCCCATAAGCATAAACAGAGTGGTGGTTGTTGCCGTGTCTGTGTTTTCTTATTTATTTATTATTATATACGTCACTCAAGTTGTATTGAACACGGAGATAAAATGTTCCAGGTGACAAATTTAGGCCGTGCCCCGGAGCTGTCAATTTAGCTTCGCTCTCCACCAGTAGCCTTTTTGGAGGGCTCCCGCGACAGTAAAAGAGGGCCAATCAGAAATAAGAAAATCGATCTGGCATCGGCCGGTTTGGATGCATTTACAAGCAGCCGTAATAACTGCAGGCTCATTTCTCCGGCTGCTGGTGCAATCGCACAGCAACCTCCTTCTGCCGAGCTGTGAGCAAAAGAGCAGCATTATTCTGTGGAGTCTGCTCGGTTACTGTAAATGCACTTCCTGTCTTTCAGGCCATGGCATGGTGCTCTTATACTGTGAACAGCTTTTTCTTCCCCACCCCGTTCCCTCATTTGACACAGTCACTTTTTTGTTTCTGGACTCTTTTTCTTTTGCAATGGGGAATATGACTTTTTGCATACTGACTGATCACACTAATGAGCACGTATTGATGCTGCTGCTGCTGCTTCAGAGCTGTTGGTTTGAATTACTGCTAATCAATGGCATCGTATGAGAAAGGGATCATACAGTTCTGTGGACTCCCTGCGAGTAACTACCCACGGCAGCGCTCCCCTGAGTACTACATACCTTTAGGGGGCTTTCCTTTTCTGTTTGCCTTCATACCGCCAATAGGAGGGCTAGTGTGACATATTAGTTGGCATAGCAACAGCTAGACTGGTGTCAATGGTAATAGCCTGCGAGAGGAACTGTCAGAAGCTGGTGGTAGTGCTCCTGAAAAGTGTTTACCAGCCCCCATTAAACAAGCAAGAAGAAAAAGATGTTCCAGGTGTGGCATGTTAGAAGCTACTGAACGAGCAGGTGAAGAATGGAAAACCGAAGACTAGTTAGAAAGGACTGAAAATGAAATGAGGAAGAGTATAACTGCCTAAAGTTAGACTGTTAGCAGTTAGCAGGGTGGTGTGAGATCTAGTTGAATAATTGCCAGGATATCGTCTTGTATTTTTTCCAGATTTTCCCATCCGTACTGATGAATCTTTTGCGCCGACATCACTAACTGAAGCGAGGGATAGCATCTAGTAAAACACAGGGATTTAGATCCACTCTGGCTGTTGTGACTTTTTATTTACTTTATTATTATCTAATTTCAGATTCAGCACATTGTTTCACTTTATGTGAATACCCAATCTAGTTCAGAGGAAATGCTAATGAAGCTTTAAAAAACAATTTCTCAATGCTTTATATCATTTTTAGAGCTAGCTAATGCCCAAATCCTGCTATAATGCCACTGTTAATGGTTTTTGTTTTTGTGTTATTTTTTCATCTGGCAGTTGCCTGTGTTGCAGTAATAAAGGCATTCTTACATCTAGACAAATCAGTCTACAGTTACATCACTCAAACGTTCCTCTACAGAGCTGGAGAGTATCTGTCTTGAAGTAAAGGGCAGGAAAAATCCACAGATGGGTTTCTAAGATCTTTCATAGTTTCTTATTCCTTCAGTGTGAATACACAAAAGGAATACTTCCATTAAAGGTCATAAGAACTATGAAAAGATTCCTCTGATCCTAAAATACCCATTGATTTGGGCCAGGGCTGAACTGGTGCCATGCAAAATGCTTTACATTACAGACATTATTCTTTTCAGTCATTTATTTTCTTTTCTAAATTGTAGCTGCTCTCATGGGGTCAAACGTCATTCAGTAACTTCATGATGATAATGGCTGAAAATGCACAGGCAAACAGTAGCAACAGGCTATCAAATCTTTGCAGTACAATGGCAAAATACTTTCTGACCAGTATATGTTGCACGAAACCCCAGACTCCTGTCACCAGATCTTATATCTTAACACTTATACTGTGAAATTTACCCAATAATCATGCTGTTAATCAGCACTCCCTAAACTCGCTAGGGAGTGGTTTATATGTTGGCCTGTGCCAACGTCCATCATCCATCTGAGGTTTACTTGCTGTCAGGGCGTCAAATGTCTCTGAATGAATGCCTCAAAACTGGAAGACGCTCATCATTCTGAATTCTAAAGACTGTAGCATAAAAATAATGCTACATGTAATATCTTCTTCTATTTATTCCACCATGAGAAACATGATAGACTAATTCTCCTTCAAAGTACCCTTGACTCTGGGATTGGCTCAGAGCTGGAGTTGGTCCCTGGGCGCTGCACACAGCTGCCCACTGCTCTTAATACCTGCTTGGGTTAAATGCACACACAGAAAGATTTTCCCATAATAGGATAACCTTACTTAATTTAATATGAATGCTACCTAAACACACTAATCCTAAACTTAGTTGCGGATTTAATGCCGTTCCTTTCAGTTGTGGTGCTTCTGCTGTTTCACTTAACTGATGTCACATATTACGTCAGTGTTTTCTGTCTCTGTCTCTGAATACAAATTTCTCTCTCATAGTCAAAGCTGCGAACTTCACATCTCTGTAAAATTGATCTGATAATGTCAGATCCATGGATTATAATATTAACTACTTGACTTATTTGAAATTTCTTCTGACTAATTTTACTGATGTTAGGGCTCTGGGACTACTTTTAGTCTAATGCTACAGACCCCCTTCTGGCGTAAAACTGCCAAATCAAAGATGCAGAGGTATCTGCTGTGGTAACCCCTTATGGCAAAAGAGCAGCTGCGAGTAGCTTTAATGCTACCATGTTGCCTATAATTACAACATAAGTTAATCTATTCACCCAAACTGCCTCAATAGATCAACTTTGGAATATGAGACTATAAAAAAGCGCTATATAAGAATCAGCTGACATACCGGTCCATATGAGCGCGCAGTGTCACGCCCACTATTGCTAATAGCGGATAGGCTTCACAACAGATATTCACTGACCACTAGCTGCCATCTTTTATATACAGTCTGTAGACAGTATATACACTTAAACTCCAAGTTGAGGTTTTCCATTATGGACTGAATTTGTTTTTCAAAAGTAAGTTAGATCTTTGCTGTAGTTCACAACAAAACTGTACCTTGTTCTTCATGAAGTCTTTTGAATGTTTTTTCAACTGCATTTTTCCCAAAGGATCCCACCTCGAATTTACATTAAACATGCACTGCTCACAGTAAACAAGAAAAACAAGAAGCAGAGCTCATTTCATTTATTTTTCCCGTTTGCCTCACGTTACACCCCAGTGCAGTAAGGAGTCTCTTTTCCAGTGGTTGCATTATAAAAACGAGTAACCAGAGCAGCCGCTAAGCAGCACGAATTCTTTGCTCGGTGTCGGCGGACTGATGCGTGAGCTTCACAGCCTGCAGGAGACAAAGAGGGAGTAGGTAGAGTGTCAGAACAAGAGAGTCTACAAGCAAGAGACATGAAGTTGTCTGAACGCGTGAGCGTGCCCTGCACTTCAATACACTGCAAGTCACAGCACTGCATTGTGGGATATCTTCATAACGCAGCTATCGTCGAGACACGATCGTTTCTGAAGGGGAAATTCTTGCTGAGCTGGCTCTCTCCCTTAACGGCAGAGGCTGAGGGTGGGCTGAAATTTTTTTATTGCTTCCTCTGTTTTCATGGCTGGTTCAGTGAATCTAAAAGTGAGACATCTAGAATGTGGAAAGGTACGGAGATAGTTTTTTAGCTGTCCCTGTGTCTCCTGTCCCAGGCTTAATCCACCTCTCTGCATATGTAACACTGCATATATAACACAGGCTCTACATTCCTCACGCTTGAGTTGTATAATGTCACTTTACTTAAAATACTGCCTGCCTTTTCTCTTAAGCAGACCAGGGCAAGCAAACCTGCTGCACATTCAGGGACGCGTCATCAGCTACATTCAATCAAATATCGCTGTGACAAGAGAGAAGTCACAGTGAAATAGGCAAGGCTGAGCAGGAGATAGATTATGGTTGTGAAAACACAAAGTGGGGGTTAAATCCTCTTTATGTAAGTAAGTTTGAGGGCAATGTCCTTTGCTTCATTTTAATATGGTGACTTAAGGGCACGATCTCGTCCTCTTCTGCAACAGGGATACTCATCTGAGCTGGAATCAGTGTAATCACCAAGTGTAACACACTAAAGGGATTTGAGGATCTTCTTAGGACAACTCTGCGTTATGTACAGATAATAAGATTATTCTGAATAGCA
>VOQK01001125.1:0-10242 GCA_015052645.1 Benitochromis conjunctus | reverse complement strand
AACACGGGGAGAACATGCAAACTCCACACAGAAAGACCCCGGCCTGATGGTGGAATTGAACTCAGGACCTTCTTGCTGTGAGAGGCAACAGTGCTAACCACTGTTCCACCGTGCAGCCTTTCAGAAGATCAGAGCTGCTAAACGGCGACCAGGAGAAAAAGGTATTTCTCTCCTGATGCAGGCAGGTTTGTACCTACATCGGCTTATTGAAAAAACTACTTTATTATTAATGGCAATGCATGCTATTTTGGAAAAGAGACTTGTTTGGAAAAAATGTGAGCAGTTTTTAATTTTTGTCACTTAGAATTATGTTATTCTTGTTTTCCCTGATTGCCAAGACTCAGGTGAGCAATTTAATAAATTAGCTTTAGGGTTATGGCTGGGGTAGTTGCAATGACTTAGATAGTAGAGGGTTGACTTTACTACTTTGGTAGCTTTTAAATAGTCAGGTAGCTAAAACAAGGACACTGCATGGCACATCTGAACCCACTTTTAGTTAGTTTAATAATGAGGAGAAAGGCCACAGGGCTGGGTTCTAGGTTCTGTTGCCAATTTGCATTGGCAGGAGCGGGACAGAAAGATCTAGAGCAGTGATACCAGGGGAGCACAAACAGCAGCAAGCTAGGCCCAAGGCATTTACTAAAGATCAAGGGCTGTTAAAAAATGACAAATTGACACTAGAAATGGTTTCAAGTTAACAGAAGATGCTGGAAGGAGGACAGTGGGTAAGAAAAAGGAGAGGGTAAAAGAGAGGATAGGGAAGACGAGTGTGGTATGTCAGCAGATCGATTCCAGCTAAGGATAGAACTATATCAGGATCCTCCTTCACCTCAGTGACAGGAATAGCTGCACTTGTAACTCCTGGGGGGAATCTGTGGATGCTATAGATTTGTTTAGGGGACAGTCTCACAGGCACAATTTCAGTTATATCCTTGATGGTGATCTTGGAATGCTATAAATGAGCTGGACAGTTTGCGCCGTTGTCCAGTCGTCCTGTCTTTGCAGCATTGCCAATGACTGATAGTGTTGCTGACCGGGCAGCAGGATGTTAATGTGATCCATCCTCTATAGTGCACAGTGTGGGGCCCAAACGCAAAAACAAAAGAAAAACAGCAAAGTAGGACTCGTTTAGGAAGGAAGATTCACATAAGAGCATGGATATGAGCCAAACACCAAAACAGTATTAACGATCATCGATGTAGCCACTCACACACAAATTTATTTCAAAGTATGCAGAAGTCTAGGCATGACCTTGTGTGTCGGTGCCTGTGCATGCCCAGGCATATGAACCTCATATTAATCACTGCTCATCAATCCCCAACACCTAAAATGTATTAAAAATGATCAGTGACAAACATCTGCATCGGTTTTCAGATTCAGATAAGGATTGTTTGGGTTTTTTTTTTCCTAAATAAGTTGGTTTGTACCAGTGAGGGGAAAAAAAACAGAAACTTTCCCACTTCAAATCAAAGCTGTTTGGTATCCAACTTCTTGTTTATATACAACTATGCTACACGTATAAAAATAGTTTCAGTGCTTTGAATTTCTTCATTTACATAACTGAAAAGATTTAAATGTTGTAACACGTTGCACTACTTGAAAATAAACATCAACCCAATGAAAAAGCTCCATATCAAGTCATAGCACTATGCCTGATACGAGAAGCAGACTCTTTCTTCAGACAGGTGGTTTCTAATATTACCTTTAGAGCTTTGAACTGAACAGAACAAACCCTAAAGATATAATCAAGAACACAACTTGTCGACTGTAGCAAATAAGGATCCAGATATTAACGGTTATTAATATTAAATGACAGATTGAAGTGATCCATGATTTCCATCTCTACTTCATGTACACTAATATTCTCCTACATGTGGTATCATTGGTGAGAACTGCTCCAATAATCTGCCTATAATCCTTACTCCATCCACAGGAGGATTACTGTGCCCTGATAGCTGTGTGGCTGCTGTACTAGCATGTTAGCATGGGACTAAATGGCTCAGATTATGACCTTAACGACTGTGATAGGTCTGTTTGGTAGTAACATGCAATGTAAACAAAGTATTGATCAGCTTAAACCTAATTGTATTTAGCGTGCTCATTATGCTAATGCAGTTGTAGCCAATTTTCTTATTTTCATAGCTCTAATAATCACCCCAACTGGTCGTTGCAGATGGCCGCCCCTCCCTGAGCCTGGTTCTGTTGGAGGGTACTTCCTGTGAGTTTTTCCTTCCCACTGTCACCAAAGCACTTACTCATAGGGGGTCATATGATTGCTGGGTTTTTCTCTGTATGTATTAATGCAGGGACTACGTTACAATATAAAACGCCTTGAGGCAACTGTTGTTATGATTGGGCGCTGTATAAATAAAGTTGAATTGAATTAAATAATCTATGTGAGGGCTCGAGAGTTTTGGAAGTTGTCTTTCTTTTCTGCAATTTAGTGAAAATTTGTTTGAGATTCATTAGCCCAAAGTCCAATATCGATAGCTCTGTTTTACTTTTCATGGCATAACAATGGAGACGCACCAGGGGAGAAGTTAGAACCTGTCTGACCACCGGACAAGAGACTGGAGGGGCAGCTCAATGATATTTAGGATTGCCACAAAACTGATCTACCTGCCCTGCCAGCAGGATAACACAAGAAAGGAAGGGCAAGGGCTAGCTGGTTAGCAGCAACTGAACTTCCAAAGAGCCAGGGACTGTCCTCTAGAAAATCAGTTGTGGTTGGTTAATATACCAGGGCAAATAAAGTCTGCGCGTTGGAAACGATGACCAGACATGACATTTACCTCAGAACAGTGTGAACTTAGTTTAAAAAAGCTGTGGAAGGTTTCCTAACTCTTTGATCTGCTTGAAAACCCATGATAGTGGCTGGTAGTTTTCTGTGTGGGTTTTCATATTGGTTTTATCTTGCTGGAAGCTGTAGAGCATGTCTGACAATGGAAAACCTTCCTGACAATGAGTTGGATTATTGCCTAATATTGTCTTACAGACTTGCCAGGCTCAGCTGCTGAGGTCAAGTTGTCTCCAGGAGGAAGATGAGCAAACTTGCCTCTGTATCACCAACCTTCACCCCTCCTCCCCCATGGGAGCTCGATTCCTGGTGATATAATAGGCTGTCTTAGTGGAGGGCCACGATTCAGCCTGTCAGCAGCCTGTCTCCTGTCTTGGGTTTGCACAATGAGCAGCAGACCCTATGGATTTTCATATATTATTATGCTCAGGCCCTGTGCTAGAATTACACACTCGCTAAAGGTCAGAGCGGTGCATAGAGCAGATACTGAGACGAAAACAGACGGCGAGAGAAGGGAGGGAGGGAGGAAGGAAGGAAGAGGAAAAAGTCACATTAATTATCCATCAGTGTTCCACTTGTTTTGTGTATTCTTTTTTTATTGCTCCTCTTTTGCGCTCCCTTTCTTTTCCTCCTCTTAATCTGCCACCTTTACGAAGTGAAACCTAACTTCGCAAACATCCTTCAGTCATAATGCCTCTTGGTCTCACATATGGTCTAATCATTGAAAGGAAAAAGCTCGGCTCCCTTTGATGCGCCAACTGTGCAGACACCCTGCTCGCAGTCTCCTCAAACCTGGCCCTTCCCACACAAGCACATGGCACGCTTCAGTTGGGAAGCTAGCTCGAACACCCTCCCGTGCTGTGAATGTGCGGACAGATGCAGAGCTGACCTGAGCCGTATGCTGGCTAGCACACAAGTCTTCCTCAAAGCAACAGCTCGAGTGTTCGTGCACTCAGCCAAATGCTTCATTTTCTGTCTGAACATGTTTACGGTGCACTGCTGTGTTTTAGCCATTAACTGCAATGAAATAAAAAAATAAGGCTGTAATAGTGGCCCACACTTTCCTGTTTGTGAATACTCTCCCTGCTCTGTTTCCATGCATGACATGGTGAGTGTAAACAGTGGGAAGTGCATTTCAAAGGTACTGTTCAGACCCTGTTTCAGCCTAAAAAATCATAACAGAAAGTGCGTATGTCTTACAGCACACAACTGCTTTTGTCTTGGACGCAGCGGGAGTGTGCATTTGCAGTCACTCAACGCTGAATTTCTGTGCAATACTGCCCCATGCATGTGTGAGGGGAGCACAGTGAAGTAGTTAACAAATGCATGCTGGCTACATGGTGAATTTTGCCTTAGTAACTGTGAAGATGAGCTTCCCAGTGTCAATATTTTATAAGGAACTGCTGTGAGTAGGCTTTCTACCAGTCCGGCTTCTAGAAAAATACGACATAAATATTATATAAATGAATATCTTCTCTTCTCATGTGGGACCGGCTGGCTCATATATCTTTCCTATGAGCAAAAAGTAAATAATATGTGTACATTCCTGTGTGCTGACATATTTGAGCATGTGCATCTTCTTTTTTTTCCTCTTTCCTTTTTCCTGCACTAACCTGTGCTACCAGAATAGGTAATTTTGTTGTTTTCTCCTGGGTCTTGGCAGTCAGAGGAAAGTAGCAACCATTTTTACTGGTACTCATAAAAATCTGTTTTTGATGTTTTTCCAACAAAAGTACTTTTACCCACCCCTAAAACAAAGGGTTAGGGTTGGGGTTTAGGGCTAGGGTTGATGGTGTTACTGATGACGACTTCAAGCACAAAGGGGTAAAGGTATTTAAGTTATGGAGGTAAACCTTTTCCCCACAAGTCAGTCAAAAACTGGAGCAGTTAATGGTACGGACAGTAATTTCATTTCAAAACTTCCCATTAAACAAAGTGTTCACGCCTGGATACAGATCTTTATTGAGTCCCCAGTAACTCCTCACAAACCACTATCACTGCTTTCCAGATTTTGATTTGTCTCAGTTGGAATGATTATGTTGTGTCTGCTAGCATAGAGTCAAGTTTAGGGTCATCATCAATAATGACTTAGACCTCCAAGGGTTAAACAGATTCCCTAACAGAGAGCCAATCTGTATTCTGCCGATCTGTCGGCGACCCAAGGAAATACATAAGTATCCTTGTGGGGAGGGGGACTGCTGAATGCTTTCAGTCATGAAATTGAGATTTGTACTCCTGGATGCAGGACATTATTTCCTGTCTTTGTGACCTAGATGGAAATAGCATTGCCCTCTGATGGATGCGTTATAAATGAGGTCAGCCTCCTCCCAGATGGAGGTCTGAGTTTTTGAAAAGAGGTCTACAATTGGGCCGGTGAAGAAGGAATGCTGGTGGTACCACAGCATTAATACCACCTGCCTTAATGTTGTGTAGACCGGACGTGAGATGTCGAAACCGCTTTAAGCTGCTTTAACATGGCACTGGGATGTTGGAAATACATCCTTACATTTCGGTGCACTGGGGTTGGATGATTATTAATTAGACTTCAATTTATTAAGATTTTGACCTTTAAGAGAAGAGAATCCACTTAAAATTATTATTTTTTCCATATATTCTCACTACAAGGTTTTCCCCAATAGGAATCCTTTCAATTCAAAACCCCAAACTAACACACTGTTTAGTTCAGATGGAGCCTACACAATGGAAAAAGGACCTTTGGTCCTCTAAACTATATCTGAAAAATGTGAAAGTCATAACAAGATTTCCATAGGTGAACCTTTGACAAGATCATTAACTGTTCCCTGCAGCTGCCTGTGTCTACTGATCCAACATGCTGTGTTGGAGTCTGCATCATTTCTTTGTTTTCCATCTTAATTAGATTTTAACTGGAAAAATTATCTGTAGAAAGATGCAATTTTCAAAAGGTCAGTAATGCATAATTCTTGAATGAGTTATTGTGTTACATTAAGAGTTTTGGTATAACAGAGTAGACCCTGTTTCCAGGGGATAAGCCTCCATGCACTGGATTGATCCCAGTTCATTCTAAAGATCTTGTTGAATAACCATTTGGGATGCAAGGAGTTTGGAGTCTGGGTCAACATCTTGGTCTCTTCACAGTGCTCGTTACTCCCAAGTAGTTTTGGTTTTGTGGGTGAATTTGATGATGGTACCCAACAGAAGATTGCTTGCAACTGGGGATCTTCTTACTCAACTAAACAAGGAAAAAATATTGGACTAAACGCTAGTGTAAAACTAAGAAATACTAAATATCAAAGTTAAATTTTAGAATTGCTTGATGGACCACATCAAAAAGCAGTAACAAAGACATTTGAAACCATTAATCACGTTCATTCTTTTTCTGTCCGCTTGGTCATAAAATCAAAGCGACTATTAAAAAAAAATCATAATTCACGATCAGTCACTGAGTAGTGGTTTTCAATTTGACCTTTCAAATTCACAGTGGGGATTTACTGCTTTTGTGAGTTTGCATGACAGTAAAGGGAATATCATTCAACTCTAATTCATAGCATCCTTGAGTTCTTTAGCATCACTATTAATTGCAGCATTCATGACACAAAAGTGGATGATTGCGAGTCTCATGCTAAGCCAGCACATTTTTAGACACCAGTTATCTTGTAAGTAAAGGCTCATACTTGTATGTCTTCCTTGCAGCTCTTTCATAAGCTTTTCCCATCTCAAATGGGCAAATATTCCATAAAAAGAGAGCCCTACCACCAACCGGAGTGGGACACTGTGACCCTGGTGCAAACAGAATAAATAGATATCCACCGATCATGTTCATAAACAGAGAATACATATTGAACAAATAGGAAAGATAACATAAACAGTTTGCAGTTCTCTAAATTATCTCTAAATATGATTAGCAGCTGCTTCAATCATCTGAAAAGATCCGTCAAAAACGGCGTCCCCGATTTACCCCTAAACTCTCCTCTTCATCTGTCTGTTTTCTCTCCGTCTCTCAGAGAGGTGATCGCCACATAAGCCTTTTAAGCCTTAGCCTGCTGCACTTATGTGACCTTAGATGTTACTTCATCATACCCCGCTCTCTTCTCATCGTTTTATACGTTAGTCATTTTGAATGAAGGAGGAATGGTTTTAGATCATACTGTATTGCACTGTGTGTGTGTGTGTTCAGATATCCGTGACTACTCAGTTATGTGTGTGCTTCCTCTTTGATAGCAGGTTATTATCAGCATTTAGTCCTGCTCTGAAAACTCTCTCTGCAGCAGAAAAGAGCTCCACACTGAGGACCAGTCCTCATTCTTATTTTTAACCACTCCATTAATGTCCTTTCTTTCAAAAACTCTCAGTTTCTTCAACAGTCCTTCTTCCTGTCTCCGTCCTCTGCCTCTGCTTTTTTATGTCTATTTTTTCCCACCGCTTCTTAAGATGGAAGCACAAGAATTTGGAGACTTGACGAACTGATTTGTATTGATCAGCTGCCTCTGCCAGGCAGGCAGTGACAAGGCACAATATGGAGTAGGTCAGGAAAGGAAGGATGGGGTTGATGGGGGAATTGTTCTTAAAGGGCCATGATCATATCTAGTATTTACACAAGAAAAGCACTTTATAGGTTCTTTTTTGTGAAACACTAATTGTTACAGAATCGATATTTCCTCTAAGTTTTACCGACCATTTTAGCATCTTCCAGCTTCTTAGTCCCATAACTTCAGTTTTTTTTTTTTTTTGCCAAAGCAGCTAAAAACAGTGAACATAAACCCCAAATGAAAAAGCAGACAAAGTAAACAACTAGACTTTAGTAGCTAAAGAACGAAACATTCGCTCATTAGTTTCGACAAACAAGCTAGCTAATGCTAGCAATGGAGTGCTAATGTTACTTTTTGCTTCAAAGGCATTTGTAACCATTTTAAAAAGGTATTTGATGTCATCACCATTTGTAAAATTGAATTAAAGTTTTCACTATCAGGGGACAGTGTTTGCTACATAGCAACCATTAGCATTAACACCTTTGATCTTAGCGTTTCAAAAGAAATGGTCCCAGTTCAATCATACTCGGCATGATCAATTATTCTTTTAATCTCACATTACTGCATCTATCATAGCACCACAGCTGCCATTTCTTTCCATTCTGTTGATAGCTTTTGGCACTTTTGAAAAAACGTAAACATTTTCTTTAATTAATAGGTTAATTAAAGAAATAACTATAAAACTATATAGTTTTACAGTTATTTATCGTTTTTATAGTTATAGTTGTTTTTGCAACTATAAAACTACTGTTTTATAGTTGCAAAAACTCTCATCCCAGTGTGTCGGTATTTCATTATCCCCAAAACTCAGCTGAATGTTTTAGGTCACCAGAAGTGCGCTGTTGAATATATTCAAAGTTTTTTAAAGGAGGTTTAAAATTGACTTTCCTCATTGGTGCCTTCAGGGATGCTGTAAAAAAAAAAAGATTTGCATTCATGAATTATTTTGCCCTTTAGAGGATAAACCATGAAGAATTTTAGTGGTGACTGGATGTCATAATGGCGTTAGGATTTCAGAAGCAATAAAGGAAGAGTGAAATTTAGAAACAAGTTTCAGGAATAAGATTTGCAATGTGTTCAAACGAGTTGCAGTCAATGACACAATTGTCACACAGAGAGGGAGACATAGACCCTTTTGGTAACTGACAATAAGCAGCAGCAGTTTTGATAGCGCATAACTCGTAGCCCACAAATCTTTTTGTTGCTACATGTTGACAAATGATTTTATTTCCAGATAATCTGTTACTCCAAATCTTACAGTCATTTGGAAATAAGTCTGTCAAAAATCTGTGCAAACCAACTTCACTCTTTGTAGGTTTGAGAAAGTCTTAAGGTGTGTTTCAATTTTATTTGGTTGGGTTTTTTTGCTGAACCAGTCCATGAGGGTGGAAGTTGCTATATAAAAGATATAAAGTATATAGCGCCTTCAATCTGCATTCTTTCTAATGTACAGTAGAGAGCGACTCCTCAGTTTCCAACAAGCGGTGCGTTTGTATAGAATTCTATGAGAAAACAGCCCTGAGCTTGATCTGTAAACTCAGTAAATGCTGTAATAATGAATATAATATGTTTATAAGCTTGGCTGCTAGTTTTAAATCTTGTTGAATACAACATGATGTTCATTTTTTTAATAAAGTATGGGCCCGTTACATACAATTGATTTATACTTCTGTGTAAAATATTTCTGGAACCTTATGCTGGAATCTACGCTGTAAGCTAACATGAACCTGTGTCTGTGTCTTGTTCTGTTAGTGTATATGTTTTTTTGCTGCTGTTACAACCAAATTTCCCCCTGTGGGACAATTAAAGGTTTATTCTACTCTATTCTACCTCCCTGGAAATGCAGCCATACGTTGAACTGCTATACACGCTGGCAAAGGTGCTGACCATTTGCAAAGAGATATATAAAGAGAGCAGTTAAGATGCAAATATCTTTTTTACGATGTCACCAGTTTCTAATTTGTCACCTACACAGTACACAAATGCATTTATCATCAAAAGTGAGAAAAAGGTGTCAAAAAATAAGACTCAAATTCTCTTGTGAGAACAATCAGTGTGAGACCACGCCAGGCTATCGCTTTTCCCCGGTGTGACAGGGAGAAGCACCAGGAGGGCTGCTTCAATAGAAGAAAAGGAAATTGTTGGGCAGAAATTATGGAAAATTGCGAGGGAGATAAAAACATGAAGCGCAGGACGGGGAGGAAAAGAAAGGTATAAGCTGCCCAGCATCTCAGGTGGCCTCTCAGATTGCTGCTCTTTGGCTCTTTGAGAAGACGCAACGGGAGACGGCAGACTGAAAACACTCGAGTGAAGAATAATACAAAAAAAAAAATCAATGCAGTTTTTGATCTGTCGCTCTTTTCACATGGCACCAGCTTGGTGTGCTTTATTCAAGCACCGCATACCACTTCAGCACCCCCCCGTTGTCTGTCTTCTCTCCAGCGCTCTTGCTTTTTTTCCCTCCCTCTCTCTATCCCTCTTCCTCCCTAATGACTGAGCTGCTGGCAGGCGATATGAAGGCGGCATTTTCTCATCGTAAAAGCATATTAAACAGTGGAGAAAGAGACCAACTCTCTGAAATGTTAAATTGAACTTTGGACTTATCTCTAACTCTATAGCTTGCTTCCTCCCCCCCGTTTTTTTACATTCTTCCTGCCTCTTTTCACGTTTTCACCTCTCCGTCTCATCTTTTCTACCTCACTACTCTCTTTCAATTTATTGCTGCTAAAGTTGGCAGATGTTCTGTAAAAGACTTTTATTAAAAACCTGATATTGGCCAGCCAATGTCATCCTCTTCTTTTATAATGGCAGTGCCTCCCTGACCACAGTTAGTCAATATAGTTTTAATACTTTTTATTTCACATGGGCGCCCAGAGAAATAATTTCAGCCTGGTGTGGGAGGATTTTACTGAACAGTCTGTAAAACCTGCAATGAAA
>VOQK01001122.1:0-13942 GCA_015052645.1 Benitochromis conjunctus | reverse complement strand
GCCCAGCCTACAAGTGCATTTGCTCCTGATTTGAGAGCTGGGAAGGCTTCATTCATGATCCATGAATGAAAGGTTTCTGTGATATTTTTTCTGTCTTATATTAATTTGTTTACCCATTTGTCCAAAAAAAAAATAAAAAAATCAACAGTCAACAAGTACTTGGGCTTTTTCAATAAATCCCACAGAGTTTCTACAATTCTAACAAACAAGAAAGTCAATATTTAGTATGATCACCTTTATTCTTCAACACACACTGAACTCTCTTGGCAACTTAAATTATTTCAGTAGCCTTATAAATCTCCCGGCTCCTTGAAGGACATTCAAAACTCTTCCTCTGTCGATCGCCTTTAGATAATCCCACACGGCTTCATAACGTTGAGGTCCACACTCTGGGGAGGCCAGTCTAAGACTGATAGTGCTCCAATGTGTGTTTGGCAGTGTATTTTACATCACTGCCATGCTGAAAAATGAAGGCCACTGCCATTCAGAACCTTTCCAGATGGTTTTACTCAGTAATACAAACACTGTTGGTACTTTTCTGTGTTAATAAGTCCATCAATTTTGACAAGATCCCCAACACCACCGGCTGAAATGCAGCCTCAAACCATGACAGAGCCTCCATGTTTTACAGATGGCTCTAGAAACTCATTGTTACCTCTCTCCTCACCTCATCTGTACATACTGACGATGATTTGAACCAACCATACCTCAGACTTTTCTCCCGGCAGCCACCCTTTCACTGAGACCATTTCTGGTGATGCTTCAGTGAACAGTAGATAATCACCTGATGGGTCAGATGCATCTCTAAGTTCATTGTCAGGGCTTTGCTGGATTTTTCATATTGCTTAAGGACATAACTTCAGGTCAGTTACTGTTCATCTGCTGGGCTTAAAGACACATTTTAAAATTGGTCCTTTGCTAAGTCAACAGGACATATACAGTACAAAGAAAAAAATAGATTCTTTTGAATAATAGCCGGTTGTGCCTCATTGCTTGTCTTGCACCGCCTTTGTAATTGACCCAGAGATAATGTGGAATGGCTTAGGTGTTTCATGATTTAGGGGTTTCAAAACCTTCCTCTATTGATATAAAAGATGCATATTGGTGGAAAAACTCAACCAGCAGGTGGCAGCACATAAACATCGAATCCCTCAGCAGTATTTTCCACTTCACCTTCACAAGGACTCCCTCTGTCAGATGAAAATTATACACTGTAAAAAACAAGTCTTTTCTTTTTTTATATTAACACACACCCTCTGCAAGGATACATTAAACATTAAACGCTGTGACAGATAAATGAGCAGCGCTCACTCCACTTCAAGGAAACCCTCCACACCTCTAGGCCAAATCACCACTGCTGTATAAAAATGTGTCATCGCTTAGAGGTCATGATGGATGGGATATTTATAGCTTTTGGTGGTGTGGATGGATGGAAAGGAGAAAATGGATTCTTTAATTCAGGCAGGAGGAAAATCAATTGTTGCCATTGGTGGTGCAGATTGATCCCCTGTTTGGGGTCGGACCATAGTGAGCTCTCGCACCTCCACAGCGTGGGGCCACCGCTGTTGAGCTCGAGGGGACTGATGCTGCAAACTGTGTCGGGCTCAGAAGCAACACACAGGAGTGACAGACTGTGCGTGTGGGTGGCTGTGCCAGTTTAAAAGACTAGACGAGGCAGAGAAATGCTTACTGTGATGGTTAAGAATGTGGTTACAGATTAAAAGGGGGGCAGTGAGGTCTGATGTACAAAGAGTCAGCTGGGAAAATATGCTCAGTGTTTGGGGGTGAGGGAGAGAGGAAGGCTGAGAGGAGAGAGAGAGAAACACTACTGAAGGCAGAGATGTATATGTGAGAGAGAGAGAGAGCGATACAAGGACAGACGACTCTGAGGGGAGGGGAGGAAACACTCACACAGACTCTGTCACACCTTCCACACAGCCTCGCAGCCTCTGTGAGAGACTCAGCAGATCTTGACGTTGTGAGCAAAGATGCACATGAGAGGAGCAGGACAATAGCTCCTGGGAGAAATACATGCTGAGGACTATACAGCAGCATTTCAGAGAGGGCAACAGAGGCAACGTTTAGAGGTTTATTCTGCTGCTGAGGACCTTAAGGAGGACAAGAGCTTTACGTTCTTTGGAGGGGTTTCTCCTCTTCTGCTGCCGCTGTGAGGTTACAGTCTCCGTGCTCCCGTGCACAGCATCAGAAAGGACTGATTTTAAAAGACTGAGACCATGAGCGAGGCGAAAAAAGGAGAGATAGCGATCCGAGATAAAGCCATCCTGCACCAGCAGAGGCGTCTGAAGCAGGCCACTCAGTTCACACATAAGGACTCTGCTGACCTCCTGCCCCTGGATGGTCTGAAGAGACTGGGCACGTCTAAAGACTTGGTGAGTGAGCTGCATTAGTGTCTGAACTCAATTGAGAGAGTGATGTGTGTGCAGGTGCTTGGGAGCTGTCAAAGGTCTGCAGTGAACAGATTAATTTCCCAAAACCTGCTGCCCACCTTACCCACACTTTGACTCAGCTGATACAGTTTGGGTTGGGATTTTGGGATGTGATGTCTTAACACTGACAATTATGTTGTTTGTGTTCTTTGTTCGACTTGAATACAGCTTCCCTCGTCGATTACCAACAGCACTATATGGTGTAGAAGGGTGTGCTGAGACACCCGAGGGCTGAAAGAGTCAGTGGATGATTAAGGAGGTTGTAAATAGAGCTGGTGAAATAAAGAAATCATTTGAAGGTTGCCAGATTATTCCTTGCTTTGCACAAAAAATTTGTGTAGTAAGCAAAAAATTGGCTTAAATTAACCCCTCCCGGTCTGAAGACGTGGTTCTCTGCTGGGAAATGGTGGAACATGCCATCTGGGTTTGGGGTGAGAGACTCCCCCAGCTCCATTTAGCCTCGTACGGTGAGGAACTCGGAATAAGGCCGCTGCTCCTTTATGTTAAGGAGCCAGTTGAGGTGGTTCATGCATTTGATTAGAGGAAGGATGTCTCCCTTTGGAGGTTTTCTGGGCATGCACAACTGGGAGGAAAACCCCAGGGTAGAATCAGAATGCACCGGAGAGATAATATGTCTCGTCTGTCCTGCAAACACCTCAGGTTCTCCCAGGAAGAAGTGGAAAGTGTGGCTGCTTAGCCTCCTGCCTCACAATGGAAGTCGATGCATGGATGGATGTCAAGTTTACTGTCAAGCAGAACATACAGATGTAAGACATGTAAGACAGCGTGAGGCATAAAGTAAACCCGTGTATGGTTTTCTGACCGGGGTGATTCCACAGCCAAATGAAATGGCAGTGAGAGGTTTTACTGGAAAAAGCAAAGACAACTTTGCTGCTTTAACTTTTAGGCACCACCTTAACTGCACTGTAACTGGAAGCTAAATGATCAGAAATAAAGGACAAAAAGTAACAGCCAGAAAACATCAGATATAATTTACCATTGCAGATACAGGATGAATTCATCCAGTCATCCTGAATCAAACACGTACATGTTTGTGCCTTCTGGAGGATCTTTAATTGAGTTATCTAAAACATATTATAGCTTGCAGTGAGTTATAACCTGTCCAAGAAACTTGGGCTTGAGTTTTGGTGAATGTAATTTTAGTATTCTGAGGACTGCACCCATGCTAGTACTCCACGCTCTTTTCCAAACATAGTATCTTCTGGTGTGAAACATGATACTCAAAACGATACTTCACTGAGGCTTTGCAATTTGGAGTCCATAGCCAGTCAGTTTTGGCTTGGTTGCAATGGTCATCTTTTATTTACAGTCTTTGTATGCTACCTTGGTCACGTTTCTCTCCCTCTGCAAACACTAAAGCCTGTATTTAACATTTTCAACATATGCAGCGGCGCTTCTTAAGACCCGATGGAGCTAATCACTTCACTGCCACTTTGACAGCCATTAATCTCTCCACTGTTGATTAATTATTTGGATTAACTGTGAAAAAAATTAAATTTCCATCCCTGAGTCCAAAATTACATTCTTTTGTATAATATCAGACCAGCTGTCCAAAACCACTTTATAACAATATAAAACGAGAAAAGCTGCAAATCCTCCGGTTACTGCATGGCCATGAAGTGTAACCTCTAAAATAAAGATTCATAAAACATTCACCGTTGTGCACTCTGCATACAGAGGGGGGAACGTCTTGTCAAAGGAGTTTACAGTTCACCGAGCAGGCCTCTCAAATAGAGACTGAAGTCGGCGCACGCTTGGAAACAGACACACACTTTAAGGGTTGACATACAGGATGAAAGACAGCCCTGCAAGTAAAGTGGGGCAAGTCTGACCTGCTCACTTCCTCTTCCTCCATGAACCTCACTAAACCAAAGTTGTTATGTACACTCTGGAGGAACTCCCTGTAATAATCTCAGCAATTTATTACTCAAGCTCTCCTCTGACACAGTTCTGGTTTGATGGCGGCAGCTTCGCAGATTCCCCAGAGCTCTCTGAGAACCTGAGCACAGTCACGCTGGCACAGGAAAGCAGCTCTGGCAGCGCTCTGTGATCTGCGGATATCACGCTGCGATGCATTTATGTCTGCCAGATTTTAATACCAACATTTGCTGTTAGAAAAACATTCCTCCCCCCTTCTCATCTCCATTGAGCTGCTTCATTGCAGTCCAATGATGTAGATGTGTTTCCACTCGCCTTCCTTCTTTCTTCACCCTGTGTCTGAGAAATACACATCATTTCAATGAACTACAATAATAAATACTGGAAAGATGCATGCTGTGATTTTATTTATTTACTGACAGCTTACTAACATTTAGCTTTTCTTCAGCTATCTCAAAAACTGTTCGTTGGATTCGTTTCAAACCTTGTGGCTATTTAGCTGAGGACCTGAGTAAGTGCATAGTTACGTTTGAGTTAATTTGCATAAACGGTGCTCATATTTTGGCTAAATGTTGCACTGGCTGCTGGCTGCTCCAGTCTGTTTGTAGATGGCGCTGCACAAATACAGACACGATCTTGTTTGTTTGGCTTTTTGAGGATATTTATTCACATCAATGCATTCCCAATCCTCTTAATCACAAATTTAACTCTCACAACTATGTCCCAAACCCTTACCTAGAACCAATTCCACCTTTAACCCTCCAATCAGGCCTTCAAAAGTAAAAGAAAAAAGCCATCCAAGATGTTTTAAGTTTTACAAAATATAATGACCCAGATGGTCTAAAACTCTCTTAAAGACAGCTGGACATGTTTCTAACTTATTTTATTCATGTGCCAGGACCATGTGACTAATAATATGATCTAAGATGACCCCTCTGTTTGCATCATCACTTCTGTTTGTAGATAGTTGGTAGGTGGTCTATAAGGTTTAAAGCCTCAAGATAAGCATTTTTTGCAGATGTGGTAATGAGGGGCAGATGTGACTATGAAATGGCACATTATTCAACAGATCCTGGATAATTTTATTTACTTAAACTTAGAATAACCAAAATTTACAAAGTGCACTAAATATCTTATTCATTATGATCCAAAAAATGAGTGACCGAGCCCATAAAATAATCAAGTGTTTACCTACAGACGTCTATATAAGCGTAAGATATTTTTGCAACTACAGCTATATGTAAAATAGAAAGCAAGTTTAAAGCACTTCTTTGTAGACTTCTGTAATGAAACTCCTTTTTTATCTACGCATGTATGAAAAGGTCTTCTTCCTGTCCTTATCATATACACTGCACGACTATTGGACATAAAATGGCTTAGAGCTTAGTCACACAGGCTCAGAGACTGGTTGGCAACCCCACAACAACTTCTAGTTTCTAAGGAAAAACATTAAAAAAATGATATAGTAATTTAATAGCTTTCCCTATCCAATCGGTGAGTGGTTGCTGGTTGTTGCTGGGTGAAATTGGTCACAAAGAGCATGCTGCTTCCTTGTGATTGCTTTGGTTCCTAGAAAGTTCCCTGTCGTCTGCATGGAAGGCGTGAAGTCATGCATGCAAACACAAATCTTGTAGTGACCAAAGTAATCACAAGGGGATTTTCAGTGTGGCACCGTGTATCTGTTTGTGAACGACAGCCAGCAACCACTCACTCATGAAATACAGATTTTCCATAGCAACTAGAGGTTACTAGGCGGTCGACAATCAGTCTCTAGGTCCAAAAAGAGGTGAAGAGAGCGGTCATAGAAGAACTCAACTTTAATAGTCAGATCAAAGATGGCTTCTTCATAGAAGCAGTAACAAATATAACAAAGAGAAGTGTACATTTCTCTGATACTGATGTAAACACAGAAATGTCAGTTCAATAATTTTAATCCAACACCAGCTGTGATTCCTTTGAAACTATAGCAGTGACAAGCTTTTCCGAACACGTGTAGATTTAACTGGGTTTCTGGTTCCGATCAGGTAGTAGCTGCACTTTTATAGTGCCTTTCTACTAAATTTGAGCAGTCAAAACCTCATTCACCCATTCACACAGCTGCTTGTTTCTATGCGTAACACTTGGCCTAACATTCATGCACACTCTGCACACACGATCTTGCCCAAAGATAGGGGATTGAAGGATTGAACCACCAACCTTCTGATTATTAGACAACCCACTCGAAACGTTACTGTTTTCTTTTTGTAACAAAAATGGCAAAATTGGGGTCCGTCAGCGTGTGAGCTGTTTATCACATTCATGTGCCCACTTTGGCCACACAGTAATTCATCTGCTCATAAAAAGCCAGATCCTGAGTTCCTCATAAATGCTGTCTTCATCATATAGATTAAATATTAACTCAAGAGCATGATTTTTTTACCCTTCACATCACCTCCTTGGTGATGTGGAGTATTTGTCCTGTAATCTAGGATGATGAACACAGTAAACATTAACATATTAACTTTGTCATTGTGAACATGCTGACATTAGCATTCAGGTCAAAGCCTCGCTGCGCTTCACTGAAGCTTCTAGGCTCATTGTTCCAGAGCCTCTTTGGCAACTGAAAAGAGTCCATTACAAGCATGCATCTGAACATTATAAAAGATAAAATCAAAAAAACAAAAACTCCATAAAACACTATTAGAGTTTAATGAGCAAGTTATCCATTTGCAGCCTGTGATTCCACATCTGCAGGGCCCTGAAAACACTCTTATCACAATACCAATTATCTTCTCCTTAAAGACAGAGCAAAGCTCATCTCAACACTTATCCGAAATGCAATCTGTAGCACAGACATGGCCGGGGGGAGCATGCTGCAATTAGCATGACATCTAAGTGATTTCTGATGTGAGTGTAGCTCCAGGAAAAACTGAGGAGGGAGCTGAAATTGCCAGCAGTCCTCCACCATGCCTGTACATCCTCTCCACAGTCGGCCGTGCACTCACTCAGGCTCCGAATGAACGCACTCTAAATAAATAAAAAGGTAGGCACGATGTGTTTCTGAGGACAAAAAGATGAGGTCATGTGGGTTCAGCTGCCAGATCTGCTTGTTTGCCTGCAAAGCTGTCTGCCTTTTCTATTTTCCAGACTTTATATCCTGGTACTTTTACCCTCATTTAGGGATAATTCTAACAATAAATTAACATATTCATTGTTCCTTCTCTGGGAGAAGCCCAGACGCAAGTAATTTTTAATTCAAAATATAATTTTCTTTTAAAATTGTTATTATTTTCTAAAGGCCACAATGCCGTTAATTTAGAAATTTAGACTTATACATGAAGTGAGAATAGTTTTATTAACTGGGGAATGCCAAACATTTATGAAAAAAAAAATCCTGTTTCTACTCATTTTCACAATTAATTTTTTATTTTTTGTCACCTTGAATTCTGGTAACTTTTTTGACATTTTGTAAACTAACAAGTCAATTCCCAGGAAAATAAAGGATAAATTATATGAAAATAGCCATTACATGTAGCCCTAACCATATTCCAGTTGTTAAATTAATATGTTTACAGTGTGGAAATGCTTCTATTAACATTTTTAGGTCAGAAGGTTGATAGAAATGATTGAAAATCCTTTTACTTAAAATCAATAAAAAACATCCACAAGCTCACTTTTATTTATTCATTTTTTGCTGTAACATTGTCTCCTTCCAGTTAATTTGAACTTGCTCGCCTGTCCTGTGCAGTGAGTAATTCAGCAGCACAGCAGAGCCCGTTATGTAAGAGTGAATTTGTTTTGCTGCTCTTTAGCCTGAGGTCATTTCACTTTCAGCAGCAGCAGCAGCATCACTCCAGCCATGTTTGGCTGTGGAGTCAGGGGAGCACTGAGCTTGAAAAGGGCAAAATCCACCTCTCCAACACAAGAGCGGTGGAGGGAAAGAAAGAGACAGCTGGAGGTGGAGTCAGGGAGGAGGTGCAGTTTAGTGGGGCCGTTTTATGCAGCACAATACAAACCTCTGAGCAGGCATATGAAAATGTAAGAAGAGTAAACAGGAGAGGATGAGTGTTTGTGTTGGGCTGGAAACATCAACACCTGAGCTCAGCATAGAGCAAGTTATTGTGTAACCACTGTGTAACCACTGTGTAACCGCGATGCTTTCCACTGTACACACTCAACATGTGTTCACCAAAGCAGCTCCAGCCTGAGAGACGTGATAAATGTAGAAGACTCTGTGAGGTCTAAGCCATCATGGGATTAGCACTAGGTCTAACTCTAGTTCTAACTTAAACCACACCCAGTGTAGTTTGGACAATGGGAAATAACATTTGTAAATATTTTAATGCTAGAAGGATGACAGAAGGATGATTTTTTTTTTTTAGAAGAACAGTTTTCAAAAGCCAAAAATCACACATACACACAGCTTTAGGCTAGGGTTACAAGGTGCAAGAAACATCTGTGAGGTGAATCTCCCGTTCCACCACATCCCAACGGGGCTCTATTGGAACGTGATCTAGTGATTACGGAGTTCATTTGAGTACAGTGAGCTCACTGTCACGTTCAAAAATCCAGTTTGAAATGATCTGAGTTCTGTGACATGGTGTGTGATGCTGCTGGAAGCAGCTATCAGAGAATGGGGACACTGTGGTCATAAAGGGATGGACATGGCCAGCAATGATACTTATAAAGGCTGTGGTGTTTAATTCCAGCATTTAATCACAACCACGCAACGTTCAAAATAATCTTTCTACCACATTCTGATGCTCTGTTTGAACTTCAACAGGTTGTCTTGATCATGTCTACAAGCTTAAATTCACTGAGTTGCCACCATGTGATTGGGCTGAACAGGTGTTCCTAACAAAGCGACTGTTAAGTACATAAAAGTTTGTCTTGAGCGTTCAGACATGTTAAATGGTCCTTATCAGTGGAGTTCATTCAGTCTTTATAAATATACTCACCATTACTTTGTCCACAGCGTGTGAAATGTTAAATATTTGTATCTGTCAGTAAAGGATAAGATTGCATAACTGAGGGTTTTGGAAAACAGATACCTCCTGAACAGGTACATAGTATCGAGCATTTCCACGTTATAAAATCAGCTAATTTGAACAAATTTCACAGTTTTGAAAAGACTTTTCTCCTAAAGTATTGCACTTCTTAAACTTCAAAATGAAATCTCCTATTGGTGTTACTTTTGCCACACAGTTTCATTCCTCACCCTGCAGCTTAGCTGTCGGTTTGATCTCTTACAGACGAGTGAGTCAGAAGCCTGAGTGTGTGTGTGTGTGTGTGTGTGTGTGTGTTTGAAGGCCTGTCTAATCAAGAGATCTGGAGACTCCAGGTACAACTGAGGATGATCAAAAGCTACAGAACTGGACTTAGATATAAAACGGTGGCACAGAAGGAGCTTATAGAGGGTGAAAAAAAGTGAGCCCTACTTTAAATAAAACTAAGTGCTGTGTCCAATTTAAACCAATAAACCCTGATCATCTATTTAAAGGGACAGTTCGTCCTAAAAATAAAAATATCTTTACTTTTGCCTGTAGTGCCCTTTGTGCCTTACTTTTTAGCAACTGTTGTTTAAAAACCTTTTGCTCTAGTGTTAAATTTAGTTTTCTCTGTTATGTAGATACCGTGGTTGTATTTGTCAGGTGCATCAGGTCAGACTAGTGCTACAGTAAAAACACTCAGTTAGGTCTGTAAATTTCTGTAGTTTTGCCTCTGTACTCCACCACAGTGGATTTTAATTCAGATAATATGTGATTCAACTGCAGATTTTTAGCTTTAATTTAAGGGGTTCAACAAAAACTGTGGGCAAATCATCAATGTGGTACATTATTAAAAAAGAATGAATGCACTAACTATGGTATTATTTCCATGGTTAAGAAGTTTTTTTTTACAACATCTAACCAGGCCACGAAAACTCCTGAGCAGGAAGCTGTATCATTGCCAGAGTCTACAAGAGATGTCTTCATGAATGTAAATATGGATGTTTAAAGCAAGGTGCAAACCCCTGGTTACACTTAAGAACAAGAAGGCCAGATTAGAGTTTGCCAGAAAACATCTAAAAGAGCCTGCACAGTTCTGAAAAACATTCTTTGGACACATGAGACCAAGATGAACTTATACCAGAACAATGGAAAGAGAAAAATATACAAAACAAGTGAAACAGCTCATGATCCAAAGTATATAACGTCATCTGTCAAACATGGTAGAAACAGTATTATGGCATGGGCATATATGGCTACCAGTGGAACTGTGTCATTAGTGTTTTTTGATGACGTGACTACTGATAAACGAAGCAAGATAAATGCTGAAGTGTACAGAGTTTACTCTCTGCCCAGACTCTGGAAAACCAATCAGACGATGGTTCAAAGTGCAAACAAATAATGACCCAAAGCACAGTAAAAAGCAACCCAAGGGTTCTTCAGTGGCCAAGTCCATCATCTGATCTCAATCCAACAGAGCAGCTTTTCAGTTACTGAAGACAAAACGGAGGGCAGAGAGACCCACAAACACATAGCAGCTGAAGGCAGCTGCAGTAAAGAACTGGCAGAACCTCTCAAATGAACAAACAGCATTTGTCCTTTTAATTAAAACCCTGGCGTTAGCTGAAAACCTGCAAGCTGAGAAGCTAAGAGGGGATTCTATGAATGTTTGCATTCCATCATGCTGTCACAAGAACGTGTCCCATTATTGGGAGATGGAGACTTTCTTTATTGTCAAATGTAGTTTAGAAGAAAGAAATTTGATTTGTGGATTTTACTTGAGCAACTGATTCTTTTGAAAGTAAGATATACGCTGAGTTTATGCCAGGCAGATGGCATTTGGTTACATTTTATTATCTCTACAGCGGGTATCTCCAAATCTGTGCAACTCACTCCAAAAAAATCTTAAAGGATAAAATGGCTCTGAGTAAACTGTGCCTTTAAAGACAGAAATGCATCAGGGTAGGTATGTGTCAGGCTGTCATCAATAATTTAATGGACTTTTTGATCTCCTGTTCTTTGGAGAAGTGAATTTGTAGTCACGTGGTGTGCAGCACACATCATCCTCAATCAGGTTTTAATTTTCATATCCACTCCCTGAACAGAATTGTTTGTATTCCCCAGAGGGTGAAGCAGCACTTCAAAAGTGAAGAGCAACAATGATAGGGTCACAGATCTCCTGGGCCTCTCGAGAGTTTGCCTGCTACATTGGTTAGCGCTTTATTATTAGCTCCAGGACAATTAGGTGGGCTGGAGAGGGGTTAGCGTGAACCCTTCTCTCTCTGTCATCCTGAGCTTTGGTTGGGCGGTAACACTCCCTCAGCTGCTCCCTCAGTGCCATAGAGGAAGACAAGAGGCTAAAAATACCAGACAAAAACAAAAACGACACAACAACCCACACAACAGAGCAGAGGAAGGAAGAGAAAGAGACAGAGATGTTGGCAAGGTGTGAGAAATGAGACCTCCTGGTCCAACTTTCGTTTTGGTGTTCATGATCTTTATAACTGGAAGCAAAACAAATTTTTTAAAAGAAATTTCTCCATGACTAGTTAAGTCACTGGTCATTTATACCTATAAAATGCCAAAAAGGAGTTAAAACTGGCAATTACCCAGAGCCCAGCATTGTATGCTCAGTTTGGTTGTTTTCTAGGAATGAACGATAGCCCCAAATTGAAACTGTAATTAAAAAAAGGAAAAAGATATGCATGAAAAAAAATTTAGTCAAAATAATTCATTTGGGTTTTTAAAAAAACATTTTTTACTTTTTCAGTGTCAAATTTTTTGGATTTCAGTATCAAATCACTTTTTCGAAGGAATAAAACTTTTGACCCTTATTTAGCTCCCTAGTTTTTAAATTCTTCTTTTCTCATTAATCCCCATGATGACAGAAATTCAAGAATCTTTTGCTTAAAAGACAAAAACTAAAGTTTGAAAAAAGCGAGGAGGAGTCTGAATACTTTCTGAAGCCACTGTATGTACTGCAGCTTTTATGCTGTGGCTGCTGAAGATGGCAGACAAAGCAGGACAGCAATTATTGCACAGTTGAATAACTGTTATTTGAACATTTATTCATCTACATGTCATGTTATGGTTCTTAAATGAAAGTTGTGCCAGGTACTACCTGGATGTGTCATAAAATGCAGGAAGATTGGGGACAAATGCAAACTGCAGAGACAAGCTAGCAGTTAAAAACAAAAGAAACAAGCCTTTATTGTGGCAGATAATCTCCAAAAAAACCCCCAAAAAAACAAACCCTCAAAAGGCACCGGAGAAACCAACGTGGAACTTAGTAAGAGTTAATGAGGCAGGAAACCAAGCAAACTATAAATACACATGAGATAACGAGGGAAGCGGAAACAGGAGGGAACCTAAACACAGCTGAGCATAATTAAGGTAAATGACATACAGTAAGTAAAACAAGACAATATACAAGGGAGACAACCTAATGAGAAGTAAAACAGGCCGTAGCTCAGCACAGACAGCAGACCTACACAGCAAATGTGTACAAGAATACTGGTGGAGCCTGCAGTAACATTAACCAAAATACAAAGAATCAGATATAAATGATCTATAGACACTAACAGAAACTAGATTTTAAAAGAAACCAACCAACAAATGCCTACACAATATACTTAATACATAAATAAAGATAGAAAACTAAAAAGCAAGTCAGAACTCTGGAAGGCATTACAAAAAGTGTCTGTCTGATCACAGCCAAACGTACTGTCAGTTAATCATTGTTCTATTAAAAAAACAGACATGACTTTCTTTTGTTTGCTTTTGCTACAGCGACAAAGCGATTAAAATGGGATTAAACCTGTACCGTTACAGCTGTTTCACGGTGGAAAATTCACATCAGGAGTAGCTGAATTCATTATTTTCCCTCTGTTATTAGCCTGTGGCGCTCAGCCTCAGCACACACTTCACTCAAGCTTTTATTTTGTGAGCTTAGACACAAAATTAGTATCTTGAACCATCCTGCTGGAGTCTATGCTGTGCAGCAGCATGTTCTTCGGCTCTTCATGTCATGGTCCTGGGTCGGTGACCCAGCATTTTAAGTTGTTGTTATTTTTATGTATTGTTTCAGGTCCCTTGCCCTCATGTTTCTTTGTGCTCCCTCTGTTTCCATGTTCTGTTATCCCTACCTTTGTGTCCCTTCGTTGTCAGTTCCCTATGTAAAGCCCGTGTCTCTGCATCTCTTTGTTGTGCTTCCTGTTTTACTTTGAAGGTCTTGTCTCATGTCAATGTGTCTAGTTTTGCTTCCTTAGTCTCGTCAGCCCTGATTTGTCCCTGCTGTGTTCACACCTGTTCCCCATCCCTCTCGTTATCTCCGGTGTATTTTAGTCTGTGCTTTTCATTGAGTTCTTGTCAGGTCGTCTGTTATTCATGCCCTATGTTCCATGCGTGTTTTCCATGTCATGTCTCTATGCTGCCAGGATTTCCCTCATTCAGGTTTTTGTGTTTGTTTAGCGCTTAGTTTTCCCAGTTTAGTCTTAGTTAGGTTCATTGGTTGCTTTTTGCCTCTTTTGTTTGTATGCCTTCTTCAGCCACATTAAACGACTCGCTTTTTGTTAAGTTTTTGCCACGCTCCTTCTTGTCTCTGCATTTTGGGTCCTTCACTCCACTATT
>VOQK01001115.1:26445-37301 GCA_015052645.1 Benitochromis conjunctus | reverse complement strand
GTCCAAAAACCAAAAAAAAAAAAAAAAAAAAGGCTGTAGCTCATCTCGTCAACTCTACACATGTAGAAGATTTCACATGCTGTTTATCTCAATTGGATCAAAAGTCAACGCCAGTGTTTCTTCAACAACTAATTCATGCACAGAAAATCGTTCAAAGCTCTACACGAGTAATCTCTGGATTAATTCACATTATCGATCGCCTTTTTCAAGCATTGGCATGAATTTAACTTTGATTTTTTTATTTTTTAAATAACGAATGGTGCTTACAAATCAGCTATTGAATAAAAGCTGAGAATTCTGAGAGGATCGAGAGTAGCCTTTGCAGAGACATAATGGGAGTGCATTGTCCACCCCAGACAATTCCTCCTTATAAATATGTGAATGTGCTCTATGTAATATATTCACATCAAAACGGAGTTCAGTGCACACGCAAATGCTGATAAATGTCACGCTGGAAAAAAAAAAAAGCTAGACAAAGCATGATCAAACATTAAAGCAGTTTACTGCCCTGCTTTCTGTTAAACAAACAATATATTTGTGGGAATCTATTTCCTAAGGCAAATGTTGCAGTTATTCAATGCCGCTGTCAGATACATCTTCTTCCAGAGTCAGAGACTCAGTCAGCACCACTGAATCTCAAAAATAATATAGCGGTAACTGTGTAATATTCAGTGCTACCACAGAACAACGACAATTTTCTTGCATTCAACAACATGAAAAAAGTAACAAACAATTTACAGGAAACCAGCGTCAGACCAAGTTTACCGAACAGCAGTTCTGATTTGAATGTCCAGTCCAAACGATTTTCGATGATCACTTAAGAGCCTGTTCTTCTTTTGTAGCAAACTGAAGCCTGCTGTTGTGCTAGAGACACACTTTTGAATCACGTCGGTTATCTTTGTTCGGTGCGAGCAACCTGCATTGCAAAGCAGACTGTTGAACAGCGTATAGCTCACAGTGTGTTTTTATTTCAGCAAGTTGTTTTTCAAATGCTTTAAATGCAATATGGCATGAAATATTTCTTCAAGAAGAAGGTGAGCTATTTAATGTATTTGGTGCCGGTGGTCTAACATTGCTTGTCTTTGTGAGTTGGATGCAATGTTCTGCCATTACTTAAAGAATAAATAGAGTGGCTACGATCACCATAACTTGTTGATCAATCAAACACGCATATATTTTGTGTCTAATAACCAAGGCAAGCCCACAGACACTGCAAGGCTCAACTGTAAAAGATACTTTAAACCAATGCAGACTAGAGCCCAGCAGACTTTTAAGCCTGACATTTATACCAATATCTGGTGATAAAATTTAGACACATAAGACATAAACATCCATCCATTCGCTTCTGCTTATCCTTTTCAGGGTCGCGGGGGGCGCTGGGGCCTATCCCAGCTGTCTTAGGGCGAGAGGCGGGGTACACCCTGGACAGGTCGCCAGTCTGTCGCAGGGCTAACACAAGATTGTTAGCCCCACATGGTTGTCTATGCTAAGACATAGACAACCATTCACACTCAGGTGTGAATGCGGTAGACATAAAACAGATTTCACTAATATATGTGTATTTTTTGCATAGTTATTTATTGATAAATGAAATTATGTATGATCTTGTTTAAATTCTGCCCAGCTCAGCTGGTTGCTGTCTTTGTGGCGCTCCAACATGCATGTTCCCAAGAAGTAAGAGTGCCATGAGGTGGACAAACTGTACATTAACACTCCTAACCTGAGTGATACATCTTTCTCCAGTCTCTTCTTTACTTTTTTCATTTTCATTCAGTCTGCCAATAAATCTGTCAAGCTCTAATCCACACCAAATAAGACAACTTGTCCAACTTGGCAAAGCACCTTCCCAACAATATGCTACCTTTTTTTTAAAGGATTCATAGAGTAACAGGTCAGCAAACGCGACAGAGTCCACAAGTGTGATTTGTCTTGTGACCAGCAAACCTTTCAATCAGAATCTGACAAGAGAATTAAGAGTAATAGAGTGCTGAACACAGACTGATATAGCAATAACATGTGCAAGTTATGAAAAAGAATTGTAAACACAAAGTACTAAATATTGCATTTATTTTAAAGGGCGGTGGCTTTCTGCTTATCCAAAGGCACATTGCTACAGCAAAACAAACCATTGTTGTCTACATTACTGCTATGTGTACTTATATTTCTGGAGAGATAATCACCAGGCTGAGATGGATCAGCAACAGGATCAGCCAGAGAAAGCCAGAGATTGTGGCCATTGGCCAATCACTCGGTGCATTTCTAATTTGTAGAACAAAATAATCATGCTCAGTAGAGCGCAGACCTCCATCAAGGATACATATATTAAAAACCTTATTAAACAGGAAGCAATATAACGCGATATAGCGTTGCCTGGGGCTGTGTGATATCAGTATCTTGATATGTATTTATTTGTACACCAACAGTTCCGTATTTAGGAAAAGAAAAAAGATTGTTTTTTGTCTTCAGTCACTTTTATTTTATTTTTGGGCAGGTTTAGGCACCTAAAACGATAAATGATTCCCTCTTTTCCAACATTAACTTGCAAACGTTTAAATGTGATGACAAGTGGTCCTTTGCAAGTGCTCTGTCAAGTTGGCAGAAAACAACTAGCAACTATCTTAAAATCAGAATCAGATGTTAAAAATAAGGCTTTAAAGAGGATTTTTAAACTTGTGTTTTCTTTTAAACTATATTTGTGTTTTCCTGACAAAACGCTCGCTGGAAATCTCATAATGTGCAATTAACCATAGAATATCTTACAAAGAAGCACTCAGCATTTCATTAAGCATCGACATTTATTAGTGGTTGTGCAGACTAGAAGAATGTAGCTCCCATATAAAATCACTTTGTCCTTCAAAAACACTGGTTCGACACTTCCTGTGGTTCCAGCATTAAGCGGGACTGACGAGAACACTCGGGACATCCCTGAAACTTACTGTAAATGCTGTTCACCAAAAAACAAAAACAATGACAGGCATTCACAGGATCAAGTTTCTGCAGTTTCTTATTATTATCAATTATAGTAATTGAGAGCCTGTACTGCCTGTCTGGAATTCCACATTCACTATGAATAAGTAGCTGTGTCTCTCCTATGGAAAGAAGGGAGGAGGGATTACATGCAACAGCGGGGGACAAGAGGAGAATGCAAATATGGAAAATAAATGCATTGCTGCTGTGTATTAAAGACCCAGAGATCAAACGGAAGCAGTGGGTGGCTGACAAACTCCAGACAAGCACACTGAAGTTCATAGTATTATACTGTTTAGGCCCTGGGAGCCTTTTAATTATGCGTCATTTAATTTCAAATATGACATTATATCCAGACAGATAACAGTACACCAGTTCACTCACTATTGTGTACTATTGCGTGTCTACTCCGTGACTGAGGCCATTCATTCATTTGCCTTTGATTAATCTGTTGAGATATTTATGCAGTGAGAGGACGGACGATGGTATTTAATCCATTCTCAAATAAAAATTCTGTTTTTCAGCTAGTGGCTTTAGTTATATCTTTATTAATGTCCAAAAAAACGAACAACCATGCAAATCCATGCACAATGTTTACCAGTGTTTCCCACACACCGATTTTTTCCTATGCAGACACCTTCTGCAGTCGATTTACCCTTGGATAATTGTCCCTGCTCTTATTTTGAAAGTTCAGTCACAGCTGACTAGTTTGCCATGGTGATTCCCATCTTGTGCTTCCCTATTTACTGTTAAATTAAAAAAAAATCAGAGACTTTCAAACAGAGCCAGAAAACATAAGACAAGAGATGCCATCAAAAAGTGTGGAAAGAAACCAGAAAATCTTAGAAGTTTAAGAAGTGAAGATGAAATCAATTAAAACAGTCAATATACAAGCAGGCCAAATACCAGTACTGTAAAAGTCACAAGTGAGACTGAAAGCTTGCAATGTGTAGTCTCTTACCGACTGGTGATCTTAAAAAAAAGGCCTGACATAAACCAGACGGTTGATTTTCAGTGCTCTGCCACACCACACAGGACATTTATTACTGAGTCATTTTTACCAGTGTAGGTCTCCACTGGGAAACAATATTATCTCTTCATTACACATCTTTTATGCAGCGTATTCCTATAGAATGATAATATGCCTCAGTGGCTTTATGTAAGGGATGTCACGTGTTTGTTTGTTTTTTTTTTCTCAACTTTTAAAGACAAAAAGAAAATTGTTAGATTGCGTTGAAAATAGGTTTTACGAGGGCTCCCTCTTTCTCCCTCTTAGTAGTTCTGGTGACATTTTCACACATGGAATTCATTTTTTAGCATCTGCTTTCCCAAATCTAGCAACCCGTTCTGCGGGGTAGCCTATTTGCTCTGCGTACGTCTGTTGCCTTTTCTGGGCTGGCAGGGACTACCCTAAACAGCTCAGCCGGGACATTTTCCTCCCACAGCCATCTGTGCCCAGGTCCTCCTAATCCCCCACTATTCTGTCAACCTTTACTCTCTCTATTCTCTCGCTCAAGTTGTCGTGCTCCAGCTTGTACTACTTCAAACACATACTGACAGGTGAAAAAAACAAAATTGGCTCATCTTGACAGCTGCAGTTACTAGCATAAAAAATCTAATTTGCTCAGGAGTTATCAGCATTATATTTAGGTTAATTCCCCCAAAAAACAAAAAAAATTATAAATATATATATATATATATTGTATATAACCCACTGACTGTCACTTTAATTGCTGTATTTTGCCGTGTGTGCTGTTTTATTTATGTATTCGCTTGTTTTTCTTTCTTGCACTTTTCTATTTCACTGTATATGCCACTCTCTGCACTCTCAATTGCCCCCATGGGGATAAATAAAGTTATCTGAATCTGAAAAAGATACATCAAAATAATCAGTCGACCCCAAAAAATATGATTAATGCAAAAATACCTCCCCATCTAAACTGACTCATTCTTATTCTGGTGTGCTCCTCTACCTCGTTTGTTTGTGCTTTGAAGTGTGTGTGTGTGCGTCTGTGTGTAAGGTGATTCCTTTCATCCGTATATGCTTAGTTGGGCATTCTGCTGTCGAACAGTTTACTCACACCACTCACCACCCAAGTGACAGGTCAGGGTTGGCGGCGTGCCAGAGAGAGCAGGGGAAGTGGAGTCAGTGGGATAGGTCAAGGCTGGATGTGGGGTAAAGCTACTCATTGCCTGTTAGCCTGGGACCACTGGGGCTCAGAGATGGGTTTACAGCGCTCAATATCAGAGCTTACACCCCAAGTTAAATCAAACTAAAAGCAAGTGTGTTTGTGTTATGTCTAGACTGTGTGAAGACTCTTGAGATGACAAGGAGGCCTATGCATACTGCGCCTTTAAAGGTCACCGCAAATTACTTTTTTAAAAATGAGGTCATGCTGAGTCTTTTAAGGAGACACTTATTGTAAACCCCAAATTTTAAAGTAAGCCTGCATCCTGAGTAAAGTTAGACTGTTTCTTCTGTGTTTCTTTGAAATGATGCAGTATGTTTTTCACAACACTGTGGGTAAAAATCAACAGATTAGCCATTTTGATTCTGTTTGTTCTGATGGTTTAACATATAAATATACTAAATATTGCATTTCAGGCACGGAGAACCTTGGAGTTATTCCTATTATTATTATATTCCTTTAAAGAATGTGAAAGAAAACAAATAGGGCACATTTAGGGCATCTGCCTGGTAAAAGATTGCGTAGTAATTAGTTTTCTTGTGGAGGGGAAAAAAAAAGTCCTGCAGTTCAGACGGTTTAAAAATGATGAAAAGGCTGTTTTTGAAGGTTCATTTCTCTAGCAGTGACGGGCTGCAGTGCAAAGGTACTGACATGGGCAAAATTTGAACTGCTCTTCAAATTCTTTGGTACATTTCTCACACATACCAGCTTCCTCTGCTGCCTGTGTTGCCTGCTGAACTACACCAATAGCAATGGATGAAACACTCAATTTCTTTTTTTACAGTTCAGATCACATTTCTGCACAAGTTGGCAAGACTTGTGCAAAATGTACGACAAGTATTAGGTTGTATCTGTAGCATGTACACCGCTCCAAAAAATTAAAGAAACACTTTGAAAACAGATCAGTTCTCGATGGGAAAAAAAATGCCTCTGCATATCTGTACTGACATGGACTGGGTAATGTGTTAGTAATGAAAGGATGCCACATTGTTTGATGGAAATGGAAACTATCAACCGACAAAGGGCTGAATTCAAAGACACCCCAGAAATCAAATTGAAAACATGATGCAGCAGGCTAGACCATTTTCCTGAAATTTCATTGCAGCAACTCAGAATGGCACTCTGTAGATTGTATGGCCCCCATGTGCTTGTCTGCATGTCTGACAATGTCAGGGGGTTTCTCCTAATGAGATGATGGTGCCCTGGGGGTTCTCCTCCCAGGTCTGGACCAGGGCATCAGTGAGCTCCTGGACAGTCTGAGGTGCAACCTGGCGGTGTTGGATGGTCCAAAACATAATGTCCCAGAGCTGTTTTATTAGATTTAAGTCAGGCGAACATGGGGGCCAGTCAATGGTATCAATTCTTTTATCCTACAGGAACTGCCAGCATACTCTCGCCCCACGAGGCCAGGACTCACTGCACCAAAGTCTGACAAAGGCTTTACGGATTTCATCCTGATACCTAATGGCAGTCAGGATGTTGTTGTGTAGCCTTTAGAGGTCTGTGCATCCCTCCATGGATATACCTCCTCAGACCATCACTGACCATGTGCTCAAGAACACAAGAAGTCACTTGGATGAGTGACGAAACGTTTCTCCCACTGAAAACACCCAGATGAACAGAATCAACTTTTTGGGATGCAGAAAATACAGAAATGACAAAAGTCACGCAAAACAAAATAAGAATCGTTAATGTTATAGATTTGTTTGGAGGTTAACCCTCTTTTTGATGACTCATGCTTTGTAGGAGGCTAGAAAGAAGCCAGGCCCACTAGTCTTTTGGAGCACGATGACCTGACCATCTTATGTTTGGTATCGTCTGTTCTCCCTCTACAAAAAGCCTCAACGAGAGCGTGGCTGCTTGTTGACAATGCAAAAGCTCACGATGTTCCCATTTCTGAAGAGTGCTATACAGAACACTCTCTGTGGAAGAATAAACTTCAGAATGAGAGTTTTCATAAAGAGCCATACATGGGCAAGATTAGCACCTGATTCTTTTCATCTCAACTTGAAGTAAAGCATCACCAAAATAAGCACAGAGGATGAAATTGTATTTTAGATGTTTACATCTGTGTCCTTCACGAGAAAGACCGGGTCACAATATTCACAAAACAAGCAAAAATCCTTTATTATCATTCTTTAAAGTTTTAAATTCCCCAAATCACTGCCCCAGTGGCAAATAAAGTGATACATTATGAATGATAACGAGATCGCATTTAATCACGAAACAAATCGGCAAATGGTCAATGGGATTCCAAGTAGCTCTAATAATACTGCAGTGAGGAAAAAATGAAATTGTCTTTTACGGTCCATTTGTGAGCATTAACATTATAGTGGATCAGAGTAGGTTGTGCAGTTTTCTAGAAGCTAATGCACACTAATGCTGGTTGCCAAGCCAGCTCTGGCATCTTTACAGGCAGTAACAGCTGAGGTGAAACAGTGTCTGAGCCTTTTTTTCACACAAAGGTAAACATCAACAGTCGCCACAATTTGAATGCCAAAAAACCTTTACTAAGCAAAAGGCTAAAATATCTGCTTTAGCAACGACAACAACAAAAACAAGTAACAATCGTGTCTGGCAGGAAATCAAGTCATTTGTTTTCACAGTTCTCTGTAAATCTCACTTGAATCTCCAGGTCCTTACTCGTGCCATGTGAGGCTGGCTGTGCTGCTGGAAATCTAGTCCGTACTCCAAGTGCATTAAAACAAATAAACATAAAGATGTGCTTTCTTCACTTCAGTATGACAGTATTCATATTCACAGTCAGTTATTTACTACATGCCATCGCATTAACTGAATCCTCACAGATATTTGTGTACCTATCAGCTCTAACGTCGGGTGGTGTCAGGTTTTCGATGTACGCATGTGACTATGCTTAAAAAGAAAATCACTCCGTCATGAACAATGACAATAACAAGTGAGTGTTTTTGTTATTGCCTCCCTGCAGGGCTTTATCCACCTTTTTTTGATGTGCTCTGTCCATTGCACAAATGGACAATCCTTCTTTGTCAGAGGACTTTGGAACCCCTGCACAGTCCGATAGGTGCGACCACATTCATCATCCTGACAAAGGGAAATAAGCAATTGCCACAGCACTTAACTGGTTTCAGTCATCTGCAAATATTGGAATAAATACATCGCGTAGAGGAGAGGGCCCTCGGGGTATAGTCATATTTTACATGCCCTATTTGTGCTTACTTGCTTGCATTAGGGACAGTGCTTTTTCTGTCTGTCTTACAGCAATGCACACATGCTTGCAATACACACAAAGTTCCCAGCTAGTGGGTAAAAGTAATAGGTTGTGCATCACGAACAGTTTAAACCCCCTGCTTTTACAACAGAACATTAGTTGCATAAACACTTTAGCCGAGACCCCGTTACTATCACTGTTATAACACGCAGACAAACGGCGTTTAAAGTATTGCATGAAGTCTTTAGCTTAAGGCTGTTAATTACTATGACTAAAGGAAAGAAAGAGTTTTGCACTGTATCTAACTTTATTATTACTGTTGAAAATCATGATTGTGAATACTAAAATGTGAGGTATTCAAACCTTTCTTTGTGCACAAATGAGACATGTAAGCCTGTTTTTATTGAACGAGGTGGCAGAAGGCTGAATGAATACAGAAATTCACTGAATGCTCCTCTGCTTAAAATGCAGAGCCTGTGCATTGGCAGGGACCAAAAAGTCCTTAGTTAAGCTAATCGCCAGTCCATTTGGCAAGGATTATGTTCAGCTTAGGGTTCGTCCCACGAACAAGGTCTCTGATTCATAACAGTGATTTGAGTAAGTAATTTTATTGATAGAGCAAATACTCCCTTCATTGCCTTAATCACTGTAAGGTCTTCATAAGAAATCATTAGTAAAAGTAAAATACTATTACATTAATTGCAGATATCAATATGCCTCTCTGGCGTGTGTGGGTTTGAGCTTGGGTTGACTTGAGGACACAGACACAGGAAGAAGTCTGAAAAGGACTCTGCAAACCAAGAGCCTGAACATTGCTTCCTGACGACAGCCAACAGGGGGCACAACATGGGTTAGAGAGGCACTTATTTACCTCACTTCACCTGGGCTCGGAGCCTGTTGCACTTAACTGACTGAAGTGGTGGTCAGCAGGGTGAAAAACAATCCAATTCCTTCAGGAGTGTCAACAGTGGTATACAGTTTTAAAGAGGCTGTAAAACAATCCAAAGCCCCGGGCGGTGCGTGCAACGTAAGCTGGACCAAACAATTTAAGTTAAATGATGGACGGAAGACAATTTTTGAAGTTAATGCAGTTGGCGAGTAAACAAAAAAGAAAACTCAATGAGGAAGCAGATAACTTAAAGAGTGAGAGCAGTGATGGGAATCTGTGTGCCACGTAGGCCAAGAGTCTATATTCTCTTTTTCCTCCTCGGTGAGATAAAAGCGGCCTTTCCTCGAAGGAGATAAAGAGGTAGTTAAGCTTAACCTGCGTTATTCCTGTAGTGTTTTCCTTCACGTTTCTTATGCTTCTCTTAACAAATTTATGAAACCGCCTGTCATAGAAAATTGTTAAAAACCAAAAATGATTTTGTATTATATTAGGCAAACAACAAACTGAATTCACAAATTCACCCAGGTTTGAGCTGGCACGCTGGACTTCTCTGAGAAGGTAAATGGACTGATTCTTATATAGCGCTTTTCTACTCCCCCGGAGTACTCAAAGCACTCTGTACAACAACCACATTCACCCATACACTATTTTCTAAACTTTCCTAGTGCTCTAACTAACACATTCATTCTCCGATGGATGCATCGGAGAGCAATTTGGAGTTAATATCTTGCCCAAGGATATTTGGCATGCACTAGGGGAGCCAGGGATCGAACCACTAACCTTCCGATCAGTAGCTGACCTGCTCTACCACCTGAGCTACAGCCACCCCAGGCAGAAATTAATCAAGCATAACATTCAGCTAATTAGTAAAACACATTTTTCTGTTCAGGAATGAAAATAAATAACTGTACTTTGAAATTCTAATCAGAAAATAATAATGTGCTTCTTTTATATAAGTTATGTTTTAATAAAATGGCAAATTTACCAATAACAACAATAATTATATTTTTATAGTGGACAATATCGTTTTTGATTAAAGAGTTTGCACATATTAGTGGATTAACCATTACAGAAACATAAAAAAAAAACAGTGAAAATTAAATGACAAAAGTATTGTTACTAATTGTTTCAACACCATATAGTCCAAAATGATCTCAGCTTTAATAGTTGAGCATATTTACAGTTCTATTATGCCTGAAATTGAGCCACTGGCAATAACCATTACAGCAATTTACACTTCATTTTTCAGTCTTTACAGTTACACAAATGTAGCTTTTCTGATGGGTTAAAGCTCGTCAAACGGCTTAAACTAGCCTGCCTTAAAATGAACATTTTCCTATACTCACAATCTCAGAATTCCGAGATCAATGTCAGAATTCTAGCTTTAATTCTGAAAAAGAAAAAAAAAATGTGCCCACTTTTTTTTCCGGTGGCCCAAATCTTCTTCTGCTTTCAGTTTCACTTCGCACCATTCAATCTCAGTTCTTAAATTCAATCTCAGTTCTTAAATTCAATCTCAGTTCTTAAATTCAGTTTAAGGGGTCATACATCCGGGTCCTTCGAGAAAGCCGCAGAGTAATCGAGCGCCGATTAATAGATTAATACGTCGTACCTGCGGACC
>VOQK01001115.1:15315-26425 GCA_015052645.1 Benitochromis conjunctus | reverse complement strand
TAATTTGAAATTGTATTCCATCCTTATTTAAATTTAGCTCTTGAATGCTTTCAGTTTCACTTCGCACCATTCAATTTCAGTTCTTAAATTCAGTTTAAGGGGTCATACATCCGGGTCCTTCGAGAAAGCCGCAGAGTAATCGAGCGCCGATTAATAGATTAATACGTCGTACCTGCGGACCCAGAGTGTTACTGAGCGGACCTACAGCATCTAGAGCTGCAGCGGGGGCACAGATGAAGTGTTCAGAAGTCATTCGTCATGTCAAATGACCAGCGGATAAACTCTCAGGTTGGTAATAAATGTATTGCCTGTATAAGAAAAAGCATCATGTAAACAAATGATAGCCTAACTGTTATGCTTATTGTAGCTGTTAGCTAAAAACACCAATTTAGCTCAGTTAGCCCTGGGTTCAGCTTTGACAAACACATGTGATCGACTGTTTCCAGTAGAAGTCCACAGTTGTCATGTTGTACCCTCTCAGAGCCCTGTATGCTTGCAGAGAGCCCTACAGTAGGGAAACGTGCAAATGATTGTCCAAACCGTTGTGTTTGAGCTTTATTTATGTCTTACACAGCATCCCAACTCTTTAGTTAACTTAGTATCTTTAGCTAAAGTGAATAGTTAGTCTAATTCATTAATGCAGCATTACTGGATCACCTCTGTTACAACGTAGCTCTATAAACCGGCACTCGATTACTCTGCGGCTTTCTCGAAGGACCCGGATGTCTGACCCCAAAAACTGAATTTAAGAACTGAAATTGAAGTTATTGAAGTTATTCAAGTTGAGCAATTCAGATTCAATCTGAGCGATTCAAATTCAAAATTAACTTATTCAAATTCAGTTTCTGATGGCACAAAGTGCTGCCCATACTAAATAGTGACATTGTAAAACTACAGAAATTTTCAAGATAACAACAAAGATTAGGTAATAAGAGTAAAGGGGTTATGTTTTTGCCTTGATTCATAACTTCTGTAACAGACCAATTAAAAGCTTACTTAGGCACCATGAGTTGTTAGCAGACAATAGAAAAAAAGTCACAGGTGGCAAAACTCAGCTACACAATTCCATTTTTCATGTGGTCATTGGTTTAACCCAAAGCCTCCCTTGTTATTTCTATTACCAAATGACTTGTTAAGCGTATTTAGCTCGAGGTAATGAGGGAACTGTTGTGATGAAATTGCTCATATTGTCTGGAAATGTTTACCAGACCGTCCTGAGTGTCTGAATTAAGAAAAAATTGTAATGGCGGTGAGAGGAAAAATACAGTGTAAGTTTTGCAATAGCGACAATGATCTCACAGCTCATTAAAACACAAAAAATACAAAGTACAGCAACACATACATCACAATTTGGTTTCATCCAACAACCTCCTGATCAATTGCTATTCTTCCTCTTAATCTCACTAATCATAAAAGCAATCAGAAAAAGGGGGGAAATTGCTCCTCTTGCTCACCACATCCAATCAATTATACAAAGTCATTGAAATGATGACTGAAATGATGCACAGAGGCTATGGCACACAAGCATGTTAACTATCACGATGTTATCTGAATCCCATTAAGAGCTGGATTTGGGTCTGACTGTGCCCCACCCATGTGCCAGTACTGAAGGGGAATAGCAGGGGAATGCATGTCTAAGTGAACAGGTTCATTAAGCCCATGTAAATGCTGCACTTTCCAGGACTTTGCATTGTGGCAACCACAATAATAATGGTAAAAGTGAAACACCCAGCAGTGAATCCATCTCAGCCCTTCCTTGGGCTTTATTATGCCTCACCGGCTCTGGCTGCTCATTACCGGCACTGCACACGCTCAAATGAGCCAATGGCAAATGAGCATATACACAAACACACAATACTGTGCTCTGTGGGGTTTGGGGAATGGACTGATGACTGTGCACAAGATACAACACAGTCACCTCATAAACCACCAACAACACAACATTAAAGTGATTTTGTGACTGATTCCTTTTCATCATGCTTATGGCTGAGATCACAGCACTGAAGTGTATTGTATGCGCCAAATCCAGCACCCCCACAAATCCCACTTTATAGACTATGTAATTTTAGCTAAGGGTAAAATGGTTGATAAGAAGTAAAGTCAGCTAAGCTCCTAAATTGGATGGTTACAGGAGTGGGGGAATCTAAATAAGACAGGGCTGCAGCCTGTAACCTGTTAGAATTTTCCTTATCAGTTTATGAAACACGCAATTAGTTAAAGATGGCCGCAAGGTTTATTGAATAACCCCATTAAAGAGAATGGTGTCAAATAGGAATGAGCCTAAAGGCAAACGTAATGGGTTTTTTCCACTGACATGCTTTTGATGGGACCCATTTGATGGGAGAGAATGCTTTCCTTGTTTTTAATTTAAGCCCAGGACACCTTGAGATGGGAAGAGAAGGCGAGTTATTCCACAAACGCTAAAACACAAACAAACTCTAGTTCATTCGTTAAACATCTGCCAGCAAGTGCGTCTTACGAGTTTACAGACTATCCTGGAATGACTGGAGAATATAGCATTGTAGCAGAGTGACAATCAAGGATTAGTACAGCATGGACGAACAAAGCTTTAGGAATGTTCTGCTTCCCCATTTGAGGGGTTTGGTTATGTTGTCAACAGGCTAAGTCCTTAACAACGCAGCCACAGATGTCTGTTTTGTAAAAGTTTGCAAACCGTTTGCAAACTGTATGTTAAGATATGTGGCGAGGTAATGAAGTGACTATTAATTTGAGCAGACGATTGCCGTACAACAGTGTCGCAAATACATTACCACAATCATACAGGAATTTTAAAAATGATATCAATATTTCATGATTTTTCACGAGTGCTACCAAAAGGGATTTTGCTGGTTATGCAACATCAACACTCATAACGTGGTTGAAGGGTGTTTCTCCCATCTCTACTGTACTTTTGAAATTTTCATTCATTAGCTCTTAAAATGCTGACAATTAATAGATCAGCAAATAGATAATATCGGCAGGTCATCAGCTCTAAAATACATTTGAGGGTTACCTAGGCAACCAATGCTTAAAAGGAGCTCTTTAGGAGCTAAATGTCCACAGAACCAGATATATTCCTGTCAATCAACTTCTGCACTCTTGATGTAAGCATAAGGCATAAAGTTACTGTCAGTGTAATCACATGTCTTTCTTTTCTGATGTAAAAGTCTAAGGGAACAGATGACAGAAAGGTGGCTTAAGGATTGGTATTTTTTCATGGCCTTATAATTTTGTGGCTGTGCAACACAAAGCCAGCAATAAAACACTGAAGTAGAGTAAGCTTGCTGTGGGCACATCTGCCTGGCATAGCAAGGCCATCACTTGTAGGCGAGCCTGACAGTGAAAACAATAGAGACTGCTGAATTATGGACAGTAATTTTACTGGCTCATGACATTCAAAGTAGCTGTAGCAGCTCCTCCGGAGGGCAATCAACCAAAAGTGTGATCAGCAGGTTAGTTGGAGAAATTCTAGCTTTGCAGAATCGTGTGGAGAAAAAAAAATAATAAAAAAGCATATGCTTGGTCTATGAGAACATGTCCACGGGGTATTAAATAAGCAAACTCAGGCAAAAATACTTTTAGTTTGTTTTTAATATAGGCTACTTCTGAAATGTGAGGAGCCTGATGTTAACTGCTAATGTAATTATGTATGTTTGTCACTGTCAGTGGTTCCCCTAGGACAGTGGTTCCCAAAGTGGGGGGCACACCCCTGGGGGGGCAGAGCCATTGCAGGGGGGGGCGCGGTATTAATTTAAAAAAAAAGAATGATTGGACACTGCTAGCATAACGAACAGGTTTTTGACGGGGCTCTCACACAAACGCAAAGCAGAAGATGAAGCATCACTAAATATGTTTGCAAACCGACTTCCTTCCAAGCCAAAGACTAGAAAATATGATGAAGCATTTCTTGTCTTTGGCTTCACCTGCACAGTGGTGGTGCCAAGGTAGGTATCCCCGACATAATTAGTTTCCCCTGCATCGGGAGCACGCACTGGGCTGTCCAAATCACAGACAAACAGTATCCCACAGTAGTTTATGTTTTTAAACCCATTTTGTACAAAGAGGCATTTTTTTGAAAAATGTATTGATAGCAATGTTGAATATTATTAGACAGTAAAAAAAAAAACCAACTACACGTAAAATAATGACATCATAAAGATGGTTTGTGTTTCTGTTATTTAAGGCTACGTCCACACGTATGCGGGTATTTTTGAAAACTGAGATTTTCCGTTTGGGTTTTTAAAAAAAAAATCACGTGCAGTTTTGAAAAAATATCTCCGTCCACATGTAAACGAAAAAAACAAAGTCGAACGCTGTCAAGAACACGCCAAATCCTAAACATGTAGAAATGTTGTCCAATCAGAAGTCTAGAAGCCTGGGAGGGAAAGAGGAAACAGAGTTTTGTACACTCACAAAAAAAAGTACTTCTAGAAAGTTTTTGTGTTGCTTTTCTGGAAAAGCAGCTAATTTTGTGTTGCTTTTCAAGTGCCTTCATCATTTCAAACTCCATTGCAATGGAGTTTGAAAACAATAAATGGGTGTGTGTGGTTGGAGGATGTGATGGCCGACACCGCATCCTTTGACCACCATGGAAAGAGAAACTGTAAGAGAAACTAGCACAACCATAAATTACAGCAAAATTCATTAACTGCTCTCAAGCTGTACTAACACAAAACAAGAGCACACTATCTAGGTTTTGTTAATCGAATATATTTTTAGTCTATATTTTATCATGTATTTCGTTTTATGTCTTTATTTATTTCCCTTTTGGCTTGGGAAACACCAACAGATCAATAAAGTGCACTGACGTAAAAAGTGAGCCAATCCAAGAAAAAAATATTCATTTTGCCTGGTCTTCACTTCAACACAGATTGTGTCTTGGGGCTTTTTCGTCACTTAACTGACTGATTGCTGTGATCACAATGTGGAAACAAAACAAATGGATTCCCTAGTCTAAGCAACACTATATGTTCATTTCTGGTAAGGCTAGTTTGGTATTTAAGCCAGCAATCTGTTATCAGCTCCCTGGGGTCTAATGGGAGAGGCTCAACATTTGTCTCAATCAAGCCATGACCAATCTGCTGTTTGACTGTCACAAACACAAATGTCTGCCTTTTGCAAGACACCTGCAAGCAAAACCGCTTTATTTCTCCACATATAAACAAACCTATACATTCATTTCAATTTGAATTCTTGCAGTGGGGTCCTATGGAGTGGTAGAGGATACTCTGCCCTTGTTGGGGTCACTTTTTTCCAATCAGAGGCTTACTCATACGCATCGCTCTGAATCTGACATTTGACATGATGGATGAAGAATATATGGTGTGTTTCACTAAGCCCACTAGGTTGCCACTCTGTTATAGGCCTAGCAACCATTGACCTTGACAGCAAGACAGGACAGCCCCCATCCTGGAGGCGAGATTCTGATAACCATGTCATCCATCATAGTGGCACTGAACCAAACATACAGGTCAGAAATCTCAAGTTGATAGTGAATCCTCACCTGTACAAAACGTGTTCACACATACCGGCACAGACAGTGAGGGGGGGGACTAGCAGTACAGTCTTTTAGCCCTTAAAGGGTACGGCAGAACGTTCATTTTTGTCAGCGATTAATGACGTATGGAGCTCTACAGTGTTGTGGGAGACAGGGCCGTCAGTCAACCCCCTCCCCTATCTTACTCACACACGTTTCACACATACACACAGAAGTGTGTGTTGCTGGCACATGAAAAAAATGCACTTCTCAGGCCCGCAAACATATTACGCAATCACACATGTGCACAGAAAAAAAAAAAAAAAACACTCTTACGCCTCTTCTCACAGAGCTTCCTCGCCCTATCGCTGTCCCTTTTATTTTTTTCCCTGGGCTTTGCAGAAATAGTCGGCGGCTTCGACGTATCACCTCCTGACAGAAAAGACCTCAATTCCCCACCAGTACACACTAACAAGAGAGCGCGAATCCTCCCTTTCAGCATGTAGGTCAGAGCTGCCTTTCATGACTGCTGTTTAAAAGGAGAGCTTATTACCAGTAGATCCAAGCTATACTCTCCTGCAGGCGCTTTGTCTAAAACAGCGATTTTCTCCCGAATGAGTTTCATACTTTACAGGGGGAAGAGAAAACGCCGCAGTGAACTCTGACCTTAAGGCATAAAAATCCTGGATAGCCTTGGTAATACATGTTGTCATGTAACATGCTTTTCTTTAATCAAGGGAAATCTCCATTGGAGCATTAACATTTTACACTCCGACCAGTGAGGGTGCTAGAGTCATCACAAATGCCATATGGATATTAACATCAACATAATAAAGCTGAGGACAATTTGGGAGTGATGAAATATTGCCTTGATGAAGGGACAAAAAACTAATTAGACACTCTTCAGCTAATGTTGATGACTGTTTTATGAGAGGTGGATTTCACACAACCAGCCAGTAGGCCACAGGCCATATCATGTTTGCTAACCTGGACCTGATTTACAGGCCGAAATGACCATTTTGAGCGCACAGATATTGAAAGGTTAAATTAAACCATAACGGCAAATGTATTATCATTTTTCTTAATTCTCATTATCGCGGCTCTTCGTGTACCCGTATACCTCCCTGAGGAAAGATTACCTCAAACATTTTCCTCATGGACATTTTCCGCTCTAGTGGAGGGCATGAAATGAACAAAAAGTACTTGTGCTAAGAAATACTTTTAAAGAATTGTATCGTTAAGAGTATAAGGAGACTTTTTTTTTTTTAAACACTAGTTCATACATGAAAAAACACCTGAAATATTCAGGAGAGATTTTTTAAAGCTTTCATTAGCTTGTACTGACACTGTCAAGACCGTGACAAAGCAGAGAGAAGACTCCCAAATGAGAGGCATTTTGTACCATGATGAACTGTCATTATCATTATGCTCTCCGTACAGAGCCAAGTACCCATTTTTGGAAACATTACAAATCTTTGAGCCAGTGTCGCACGCATTATGTTACTGTTAAAGCCAAAGAGGAGCAGTTGGATGTGGTAATATATTGTAATATTTGATAAGTATGATATATAAGTATTTGTCGCAGGTTATGAGGCGTGATATTGCATACTGGCAGTGTTTGGTGATGTCACTCAATAACCCCACACACAGTGCACGGTAAGTGACGTGATATAATCTGCCATTTATCATTATTAGGGCTTTTATTTGTGGACTGCACCGCTATATCAGGTTTGGTCAATTCCAGCTGTGGTAACTGCCAAAGCCCTATCAGTAAGTGAAATGGCATCAGTGGCCGATGGTACAAAAGAAGTATTAGCTATCAGCCAAACTGTAAAAACAAAAAGAAGTAATTTCTCTAATTTGACATCCAGACGTAGGCTTTAATGCACTCAGTGGTGCAGTCTGTTGTCATTCCTGGAACTGCCTAGCCGCTGTCATTTTCTCTTCCCCGTCTTTCTCTCTTTGCCAGATAGGGAAAAGGGTTGGAACAAGCCTGGAGCTGGAGTGATGATTGATGACACGCCTCCTCTGGTGCACACTTCCCTGCTGACGCACCCTCACGCTGCAACACTTTTCAGCACTAATTGGGCAAACCCTGCAAACTCTACTCTCCATGTATGCGGGGTCCGGGTCTAAGCCAACCACCCACTCAGGAGAAGTGTGTGAGCTATACTGCTCTGATTAAGCACTGCTCGCAGCCCCCTTGCATGTCAGTAACACACTGTGGTCCTGTTCACTGTGTAGTGCCAGACAGAAAGAAGGCCACCTGGAGCCATGCTATTGACAGAAGATGGGAACATGCATGTTTCCTTAGAGAAACACTCCCTACTCCTTAGAGTAAGAGTCAGAGAATGACCTCTGTGCACTTATGGAATATGTTGTGACAGAGGCTCCAAACAATGACAAAGCAATACAATCCAGACATAAACAACCTGATATTCCCCAGGACTGTGTTGCAAGCCAGGCTGCTATCTGGGGCTTGCATTGTTTGCTTCTCCTGACTTCATCGAGGCTGACTCGCATGAGCTATGATATGTGTGTAAAACCTCTACGAAGATGGATATTAAGTGAAACAATTTAGATTAAGTGCCTCGCTCAAGGACCGTGTTTAAACTGACAACCTCGCGATCATTAATTCATTTAGGGCTCACAGGGTTACAGGAGAGCAAACAGAAGGTCGCTGTCCTTTTAAACTGTTTGCTAAACAGCACGGCATGTTCAGATCATGAATTCATCCACAGCGTTCTGTAATGCAGGACCAGGCAATTACTAAGCTTGCTAACCATATGGCTGGAAAGACACTTAATAACAGTGTGCTGTATGTTCACTGGTTTTCAATGAAGGACAAAGGTTCAGCTTATGGGTTCAGAAATTGTTGCTGTTCACTGAGGCATGGCTGATCTGTGCAACTGGTAAGCAGAGGGGGTATTATGTAAAAAAAAAAAAAACACTGAATAAATATACAGGATATGCTTCTAAATCTGATTATGACATTGAAACAAGTAGAAGGAACTATTACTGTCATTTTGCTCTCCACAAACTCAATCTCTCGCCTGCTTTATCAGCAGAATATTTTTATAAAGCCTCTTCTGGTTCATTTTCTCTCTTGCCCCTTTTTTTCTCTCGTTATTCTTCTCCTTTTATGTTCTGATTTTATCCCGACATAATTGTTAATGTTTAAGTGTCCCTGGGCCCCCAGACTGTATAATTAGGACATGTCACTTCCTCAGTGGAAGAGTAAACCAGCAGAGGCTTCAGTGTGTCACGTCCAAGAGGAAAAATCACAAGAATTTCGATCGAAGAGGAGGTGCACATAATGTGTACAGAAGCCTTTGAATTCACTTTGTGGTTGGCTCTCAACTAGGCTTAAGCATGCACTTCTGAAGACAAACCCAGAACTTTATAGGTAGCTGCCTGCCTCAGAAAGGGTTGCTAGCTCATTAGCTGTTTCTAAACCCCTTTATCTAAGTTTACAGCGTGAATTCTTCTTATTCTGTTTTTAATCTCTACAAAGGAATGTCTGCATGAATTATTCAAGCAGTTGTATACGGTATCGTCCCATTATTAACGCTGAGTTAAAAAATACATCAATCGTCTGAGTCATTTAGCTGGCAAAACAGCCTCTAAGTTGACATATAAGAAGTCCGTGTTGCAGGTGATGATGGAAAAAAAGAAATTTGAGGAACTGGGGATACTGGCTAGTGTTAATAGGAAGTGTAGTGAGCGTTCACTCGCAGCAAAGGTTCTTTCGGTTTCAGATGGAAAACAGTGAAATGCCAACTCGTGCTATTCCTTATAACTGCAATATCAAAAATGCAGATACACAAAAACATAGCAGTGTATAGCAGCATATAAGCAAGTCAGTTACAGCATTCAGTATTCATTTTTGGCTCACACACACATATGCATGCTCACATACTAACAAATACTATTTCTGGGTGGCTCAGAGCTGTTTATTGGGACTGCTACCCAATGCTTTTCATATTTCAGGGAAAGCTTTCACTCTGTTTGGCCATTGACATGGCAGCTGGAAAACCCAATCTCATGCTGCACGTCAATAATGAGTTCCAAAATTGCCGACAAACACATCCTGTCAAACAGTATTATGTGTCGAGTATCGGGGCTTAGGGCAACAGCAAGAGATCAGTAATTGTGCAGACATGCCTCGATCTTTAACTAAGAAAACCACAGCTATATAAAGCCTTTTAAAAATGTCTGCAGGATTTAGAAGTATTTTTTTTTAATACTTCTAAATCCATACACACGCAAAAAGCGAGCGTCTCCTAGTTATATAATGACTAGACAAAACCTCGCCACTTTCCTTGAACAGATGAAGTACAATGCTTACTGACAGGTCCCTGTCATCTAACACTCAACAATATCAGGTTCCTGTTTGTGTCTTAAATAAACCGTTCACGAGACAAATCTATTACTGTGCTAAAGTATTCCATTTGGCAGTCTAATTTCAATGCACCTGTCAACGCAATTACTCTGAGCAGAAAGCTGTCTGGTTCAGTGGACAACATAATCATATCGCCTCTTTCCAAATTACTCTTACCTGGTCTTATATTCTCTGGCAATTTTATTAGTTACTCTTGCTAGCACTGAGATCCATTAGAAGATAGGTACACTTTGATCGCCATGGGTGCATTGACATTATGGCACTTATTGATCCGCCGATGGTACTGGGGGGCTAAAAGCATGACAAATAAAAAAAAGAAAATGACCAGCAGCCTGAATTGTTGACACGAGGCAGGATTTTTATGCTCTTTGTAGAATTCTGAGTCTAGTATCTGGAAGCTGCAGCAAAAAATGAGACTCATCAGACGGGCAGCATTTTTCCATTCTTCCACTGTCTAATTCTGGTGACCCTCAGCCTCAGTTTCCTGTTCTTAACTGACAGAAGTGGCACTTAGTACGGTTTCCTGCTGCTCTTGCCCATCTGCTTCAACTTCTGAGGTGTTATGCATCCAGTGATTCTCTTTTACATACTTTGGTTGTAATGACTTAGTTTTTTTGTACTCCTGCATTTCTATCTATTGAAACCAGTCTGGTCATTTCCTCTTGCCTCTTCAATCAACAAGGCAATTTCACCCAGAGAACTACAGCTCACTGGATGCTTTTTTTCGTCTTTTTTCCCTTAATTTTTTTTAGAGATAGTTGCGTATAAAAATGAGTTTCTAAAAAACTTTTACAAGCCTGTCTTCTGCCTATGACCGTGCATCAAAGTAATATGTGATACATTTCCCTTACTCTGAAAGCAGGTGATCAATCAAAGCTCAGCTCATAATTAAGAAGTAGCTACATACAGGAAGAGACGTTTAGCGATGTGTCTAACAGAAACCATAGAATGATAATGGAAATTGCTAACTTGTAGCTATGACAGGCAAAATAGCCATTTGTGACTCGAAACAGAGGGCCATAGGTTAAACGACCCACAACTTTGAGGCGAGTGACTGAAGCAACTACTAATCAAAATGAAGACTGCAATATAATGGCTTAGGAAGTGGTTTACTATCAACCAAATATGAACATATAAACAAGCAAACAACAGCAGCTTAGAGCTGCAGCCACTCCGGGAGCAATTTTCTTGTTGTATATTCCTTTGAAACTAGTGGCTAGCTGACATCCCAG
>VOQK01001112.1:15305-31915 GCA_015052645.1 Benitochromis conjunctus | reverse complement strand
TACAACCAGGAAGCATCTATAAAACAGATGCTCTCTACACTGGTCCCTCCCAAAGGTCCTATATTCTTTTATGCTTACTGCTACACATTCACTGTGTTGTTTTTGGCACTGCACTAAAACAAGAAAATGTAAGCCTGCATATGTTTTTTTGTTGCAATGGATCAAAACAAGGAAAAGGAGTGCGGAAACATATCTACATTAACTTTGCTATTTTTGGAGCGGCGCAGGTCTGTTTTGAGAATGGATGAAGCAGACGAGCCTCTGGGGGGGAGTTCCAGCCTGTTTGTGCACAGATTAAGACTCACATTAGTGACGGTTTTCAACCTAATGCATGTGACGCATAACCCTCCAAGGAACAGACAGGAAGCTGCTGCCGAATACTTCCTGTTCCTGCCATCCTGCAGGAGACAGACTGGTGCCACTCTTTGAATCAGAGAGGGAAAGGTGTGGAGGAGAAGAGAAAAAGTAGCAGTTCAGACCTAGAGACACATGAACTTGCTGCATTTGTTTGTACCTTATGGCAGACCCACAAGGCTTTCAGGAGATCAAATGTGTTTTCTGGCTCTTTTATTTAACTACCTTAAGAGTCAGATCATGCACATACAGCTGTGTCTACACATTGTGAATAATAAGTATGAAAAAAATTGAAATTATAAAAAAATAAGGTAAAAATGCAGTGCTTAACAATTTCATTAGATCACCACCCAATGTATGGTTTGTGCCATAGCTGCTGGTAGTTACCAAAATCATTTTCTTATCATTTTAAATCCTTTTTTTAAATTCTGTAATGGTTAATCCACCAGAGTACGCAAGAGCTATAATCCAAATGATATTTTTAATGCTAAAATATAATTATTGTTGTTATCCATGAATTCTTAAATGTGCTGTTTTTTCAAAAAAGGAGAAAAAATAGTAAAGCAGATCATTATTATTTTTTGATTAAGATGCCAAATTGCACTTCTCAGAGAAGTTTGGTACACCGGCTCATCGTTGTATATAAAAATGTGAATTCAGTGTACACAGTCATTTTCAGTTTTTGGCAGATTTCTAAAAACTTATATGACAGGTGGAATAAAGTGTCAATTTTATGCTGGTTCACAGACACAAGTGCTTCTTATTTTTAGCTTGTTCAGTGTTAAAGTTAAGTTAAAGTTTAAATGAAGCTTGTAAATTTAAGCACAAGTAGACCCGATATGATTTAAAACCGTATATAACTGCCAATGTGCAAAATTTTACATGTCTTACTAAATTTTCTGTCCTTCCCAGAAGTGAACACAGTGACTCAGAGAAAATGACCGTTATTCAGCGTCATGGCACTTGTTGACAGCACCACACAGATCTAATTTCCGATTAATACCCATTTATCCTCCATCCTCACTGTATCCTTCCTCTTTGCAGGAAGAAGCATGTCTCCACCCTGCTGAATGTTCGAGGGATGATGCGGCAGGCAGAGCGACAGGAGATCCTCAATGTCGTCAAAGATTTTGAATGCAGCAGCGCCCTCATGTGCCGGGACCACGCCCTCTTTTCCGATATTCCCATCACCTCGGAGGTACACTGCATCAGCCTGGGTTTCCTCCGCCTCGCCATGACTGTCTCCAACTGGTTCTCAGAGCACCGGCCAAGACGGCGAGGCAGAATAAGTATCAGGAACGCTGCACCTCAGCCTGGGGAGAATAAGGAAGATGTGAATAAACTTCACAGAGAAGACTAGCTGCCGGTGTTTGTGTTAGGAGAGTATAGTCACAGGCATACTGCGAAGATGAGATGTACACGCACCTTGACCAAAACTGATTTTGTCACCAGCCACTTAAAAAAACCTCAGGTACTGCACATACTGTACATTCTCATTGACAATTCTCCATTTCCTCGTGTTCGCTTTTGCTTTAATTGTGAAACAAACTGTGTATTCTAATAACTCACCATGATTTACAGTACTTTGCTGTTTATTTACACCTCTTCAGAAGTAAACAAAAAAGAATATATCCTCTGAATGTAACATCATGTTCCTTTGTTTTTCAGCTTTTATTTCTCATTATCATTGCACAAAAAAACTTCAATATGATTTTCAATGTCTGCTGTTCAGCATATATCTACACAATGATATATACCCTTTCTCTGGTATATAGAGCACATGGATGTACACCACTGTGCATCAAAAGTTAAAGACACCTGCTGTTGTTTAGCTGTTTGTTTCCTTATCCACATACCTGATCTGTTAAAAACTCATTCTGCTGCATGATACTATGCCAATATCACGCTGCCTTCAGTGAGAAGAAGAACAAAGGGTCCTGAACATTTGGGCCTAATCTGGGATCATTCTGACACTTACCATTATAACACTGGCAAATGTTGTGAGTGTTATCTGTGGCACAAATGTGGCAATAAGATAAAGTGGACCTGTGGCTGAGCTGCAGAAGCCAGACTTGCACCAAACCAAATGTGATTCATAGAAATCCGATGAGGTGGGTCAGATTTGGGCCAAACATTCATTGCTCTTTGAGTTGGCAATAACATGAAATGAGTCTTAAAATAACTGTGGCAAGGTCTCCAAGATCCTTTTATTAAACAAAAGTGGTGCAGTTTTATTGGCATTGCTGTTTTTTCATTACTGCACATTGAATTAAACTAATGAAGAAAAACTCAAAATTGCTTTATTTTTTTCAAAGCATCCCCCATTTACATTTTACTTTTACAATGTTTTCTTAGTACTGCATATTAATTTTATGGAAATATGTTGTGTCACTGTGAATGAAATGGATCTATTGCTGGAAACATAATAAAAGCCCATTGACTGGGTAGAGTAAAGTGATTCAGCAGCTCTGTCATTGTGGGTTCAAATTCTGTTTTGCATTTCAGGTAAAAAACCCCAAAAAGGACCGTGTTCTACGTACTGACATGCTTCAGTTGAGTTCAGTTTTATTTTTATAGCACCAGTTCCCAACAACAGTCATGCTAAGGCACTTTATGTTTTAAGGTAAACAGCCTACATTATTAGAAAGAAATCTCAGCAATCACGCAAACCCCTATGATCAATCACTTGGCGACACCGGGAAGGATAAACCCCATTTTAACAGGAAGAAACCTCAGACTCAGCGAGGGACAGTGAATCTGCTGCAGTTTTTCGGAGGTGAAGGGAAGGAGAAGGACAAAAGGCAAATCATGCCCAAGCAGGAGAGACAGACTTTAGTAATTACTATTTATGAAATACAGTAGTGCTGTATGAACATACAGAGAGTGCAAAGAGATGAGTAAAGAAGGAACGCTCACTGCATCATGAGAAACCCCACAGCAGCCTAAGCCTATTGCAGTGTAACTAAGAGATGGTTCAAAATCACCTGATCCAGCACAAACTATAGTTTCTATTAAAAACAAAAGTTTCAAGCTTAATCTTAAAGGTAGTGATGGTGAATCTTCTGAATTCAAACCTGGAGCTGGTCCCACAGAAGGCCTAATAATGCTCAGCTTCTCACTATACTTTGATCAAATCTAGGAACCACATGTAAGCCACTAGTCTCAGAGCAAGGTGCTTTGTTAGGAAAATAGGGTGTTGTGAGATCTTTCAGAGCCTGAGTGTGTGGGGAAAGGTTTAAAATTCAGCTATGAATTTCACAGGGAGCCAATGAAAAGAAGCAAATATGGGAAACACATGGTTTCTTTTTTAACTCCAATTATGGATTAACTGAAGACTTTTCAGGGATCTGTTAAAGTGATCTGGTATTAAGGAAGCAGAGGAGTCACGCCTAGAAGTAATAAATGTGTGAATCAGCTTTTCAGCATGACGCTAAGGCAGGATGTTTCTAATTTTAGCAATATTATGCAAATGACAGTTGCTATCATCTTCCCAAGGGAAGCATGTTTAAAGTAAATAGTGTTGGTCCCAGCACAGACCCTGTGGGACTCCATGACCCATTTACACGAACAAACTGGAATCTACCAGCTAGATATGATTCAAACCACTGCAGTGAAATTCTTTGAATACCTAATGTATGTTCTTATGTCTGTGGTAACTCCCTTTGATCCGTGGTATCAAACGCTTCACTGAGGTGTAGCAGTACAAGCACAGAGATGAGTCCACTTCCAGAGGTTATAAGAAGATTTGTAACCTTCACTAAAGCTGCTATGTTGCACTTTAAATCCCCACTGAAATTCTTCAAACCAAATCGTTCCTCTGATCAGTGGTCAGTTAACTGTTTGACAACTACACTTTCGAGAATTTTTAAAATAAGAAGGCAGGTTAGAAATTAGTATATAATTAGCTAATACAGCCAAATTAATTAAGGTTTTTTTTATTATTTACTGGCACCCTAAAAACCTGTGGTACATGGCCTGTTAATAAAGATAAGTTAATCATATTTAAAGTTGAAACATTAATTAATGGTGGGACTTTGTTGAGCAGCAGGAATATGATCATTGATGGTTTGGAGGAAGAAATTATTGAGGTTGGTCTTGGATTGGTCTGATAAAATGTCATCATTTATCAGAGCCGGTGTACTTAACGATGACATAAATATCAAGAAAAAATTAGACATGTTCCTTGTGTTTGTCATAAACACATTATAATTCTGTCTTTTTTATAGTTGTTGATATCTTTTTATTGTGATTATTTTCATGTCTTCTTTAAAAGCTGCGTCATTCCTTGCTGTTGGTTAATAGAGATACCAAAAGAAAACTGTTGTTTCGTTCTACATTGACAAATACAAAATTATTTATATCAACCTATTTTTTTTCTCTAATGGCTAAAATTTGATTTGTAAAGAAATTTATTAAATGGTTAAAGTTAAAGGAATGTAAATAAACTTTTCAAATAAAATCAAAATTAACCTTTATAAGACCAGAGCACTAAATTAGACTTTAAAAGAAATCTGATAGAAACTGAGTAACTGTTATGAATATACTCTTATTCAGTTACCCTGCCAGCTTCTAACTTTAGGTGCTGTGACCCCTGAACATGGGAGGGTCAGACATGCTGTCTAGTGCTATGTTAAACAATACATACCAAGTGGTACTGTGTGAAACAGGCATTGGACTGACACACAATCTATGTAGCCAGCGCATATACGCCCACCTACACATAAAGTCTTTGTTGTTTATCTTAAGAGTAAGGCTGCTTTGTTCAGTAAACAGAGCTTTAAATATGGAGCTCAAGAACAACGACTACACTGTCTTGCAACAAGAAGGGTCATCCAACCCGGGGCCAACAACGGGATGTTTTTTACTAAACAAAGATTTCCTGTTGTCCGCTGAGGTGCCAACGGATGCTTTTATTGGAGCCAAGTTTACGTTATGCACTAGGAGGGAACTTCCCTTCTGCTGCTGCCGCTGAGCTTTTTCATGTCTGAGCCGCTCGTGGGCTTACCATAACAAAGTTGGCCAGCCCCAGCAGGGGTTATTCTACATGCTGACCTCTCAGAGGATCTGTATTTGAATTCTGAATGACTGGCTGTTTGCTTTGAAATAACTCTGGAGGTTTGCCGTGAGCTTGTGGGATTTCACAGCAGGTGGTGGGATATGCTGAGATATATTTATTTGAAAAGCATGGAACTGCAGATGTTTGGCCATCTCCATGTCCCCTTACTGCAGTAAGGTCAGTGTAGTAAAGGGTGGTCACAGGACATGATCCAGCAAGTTTATTTTAGGTGCTTTTGGTAAATTTACATTCGCATATAAACTTGCTGCTTCACACTGATTCAATTCAATTTCTGATCATTAATAATGATCATTCATTTTCAAAAAGGCATTTTCATCCAGACAACTGCGGCTCACTAGATATTTTGTCTTTTTTGCAGCATTACCTGTAAACCCTAGAGATCCCTGTGTGGAAAAAATCCCAGTGGATCAGCACTCAGACCAACAACCACGCCACTTGCACTCACCTTTTTTCCTGATGCTCAGTTTGAACATCAGCAGCTTGTCTTGACAGGTGTAAGTCATAAAGTGGCTGCTGAATGTGTGCAGTGTGCCTTTATTAGACCACACAGTAGTTAGTGGTATGTTCTCAGATTGCATACAATTTCCTTTTCTGCTTTCTGATTTGATTTGATTTCTGGTTTTACGAGTCTCATTTTGCTTTTCTCCTGCACATTTAATTTGTGAGTCAACATTTTTACTCTACGTTAGGCCTACAATTATGCAGGACTCTTTCCAAAGTGAGTTAGGTTTGGATAAAACAAAAAAACAAAAATGATGTGATGTCCAAGTCTTAAAACAGTGGTTTTATTTCATAAATCACATAGTTGAAGTTACTGACTACAACAGCTTTTGGTTGTTGTAGTGTCGTTTGCTACACTTAGTTTGTGTTATGAAAAATGCCAACTTATTTGTTTGTTGACAGAAAAGAATTTGAGATAAAAAGTGAATTTGAGATAAAAACACAGATTAAAAAGTGACAGATAAGTAAATAGTAACAGTACATTAAGTAGTCCTACAAATTATAAAGCCTAAACTACTGCCCCTCTGCCTCTGACAGTCATGTTGGAGTGTGATGAAGTGAGGACACAAATGCAGAGATGGAGAGAGAAGGACTACAAAAAATAAACAATAGGCCATTTATTAAGGCTGGTATAAGTAGACGGCTGGTAAAACAATGTTCAACTAAACACTAGAGCTCTATGAAAACACTAGGAATGAGGAATTACAAACAGAGTAAACAGTTAAGACAACAGTATGACATAACAAGGACAAAGGGAGGGCTAAGGCTATATATACACAAAGGGCTAATAAGGGGAATGAGGAACAGGTGGGCAAACACACAGCAAGGGTTAAGGGGATAAAGGAAAAAAAAAATCCTAAAGGCAAGACATAAGGGACAGAAGACTACCAAAATAAAACAGGAAGTAACATAACACAGAGCCAGAGACTAAACAACAAGACATGGGGACACAGGAGGAAGGATAAACTGAAACTCAAGGAGCTCAATGTAAACTGTAGCTCTAACCCCAAACAGAGAGAAAACTGCAGACAATAGCAAACCTAAAACTAAGAAACTAACGAGGAAATAACGAGTACATGAAAAGAATACAAATCTCAAAAAATCATAAATACAGAAATCCAAAATTAAGGACAAAAACTCAGCAGAAACTCCAGGTTACATGACACTGATAAAGATCCACGTCACCATCCTGGGACACATTGTAGCCGTTTATAAAACTCAACCCGCTCCACTAAAATGGATATTTAATTTAGGGCAGCTGTGGCATACGCTGAGTGGTAGTCTAATGAAATTGTTAAGCACTTTAAGTTTTTAAAACATAGATTATAGTTAGGCCAGTAAGTGTTTGGACAGTGACAGTTTTTTGTAGCTTTCCCTTTCTACAGTACCACAGCCACTGTGGTACTGTAATTAGACTTTCAGCTTTAATTCAAGTGGTCTAAGTATTGTATTAACTGTTTAAGTTTTACTAGACAAACTTTTTCCAAACACAAAAACAGCTACCCCAAGGCATGACCTCCTATGTGCAAGCACTTAGCGACAATGGGAAGGAAAAACTGCTTTTTAACAGGAAGAAACCTCCAGCATAGCCAGGCCAAACTACAAACTGTGGAAGAGAGCCAGAGATACTGTTTTATACACAGAATGTCTTTTACACTTAGAATTTGCAAACATAAGTACACTGATAGAAACATCATGACTGGACTTCAAAGCAGCGATGTCAAAAAACAAAAGAAATCCTGATTTAAGGTGAGTCTAGAGAAATTTTCCCCATCAGCTGACAAATGTGAACACAAACTCTGAACACACATCTTTCTCCTTGATGCCAAAAACCATTTGAATGAATTATTTCTTTAGACAACCTGTTAGGATTTCAGTGGTTTTTACCTTTCTATCAAAACAGAACAAGTTCTGGATGCAGTCCTTCTTTTCTTCCTGTTATTGGTCTTTAGGAGAGAGCCCTGTGGACACTCTGGCTTCCTCCTGCATTTCAAAGACAAGAATGTGAGTTTATTTGGTGATTCTAAATTTGCTGTAAGTGTAAATGTGTGCATTAATGGTTGTCTGTCTCTATGCGGTATCCCTCTGACACACTAGCAAACTTCTCCAGGGTGTACCCCGCCCCTCCGTTCATAAGAGCTGGGATAGACAACAGACTCCATTGCAGATGGAAGATAAACAGTGGGCTGTTTATCTCCTTTGCCCCACTTTTATTGGTTTCCATGATGACCAGCTGGAGAGAGGTGTACCAACTTTGTGTGATCAGTTCCAAGACTGCGAATCCAACAAAGACTCATACATGTGTTAAAAAAAGACTTCAGACATATCTAAATATTTCTTCAAGATGTTTACCCACAATAGCTCTCGGATATTTCTGACCTTGGACTGCACTGTGCATTTTTTTTTAAAAATATGTTCCACGAATTTGTAGGCCAGAACAGGAAGAACATTAAGTGGAGTTGGCATCAACTAACTGTTAAGTTTGGCAGTTCAGCTTTTGAGTCATACATATACCTAAGAGCATTATCAGACATCCTCTTATATAGCGGGCTGAAAGCGGATGCTGGACGGCTGTTTTCAAGTGATCCCATGTGGGGATTACCATCTCTGACTGAGGAGGGCAGGTAGGAATGAGGGCCAAACTCTAGGAGGTTTCCCTCGATCAAGCAGTTAAGGTGGAGTGGTGCACGGGTTCACAATGCAATCCCTGGGAAGCACTCCTCTGCTTCCTCTCATTAACACAGCTCTGCAATGGAAAATCCATCTGGCTGTATTTGCTGTTTGTTTTTGGAAGCAAGCTGTACCCTGTCTTTGTTCACACTGTCATGCACTTTTCACAGTTAGAAGCTTTTCGTTTTGTTTCTCAAGCAGCACTCTGTTTGCTTTCTATTAAAAAAGAAGCAAAAGAAGAAAAAAAACCCCTTAAGATTGTGTTGTTGTCAAGAATGGCATTTGTTTTGGCTCAGCTCCGGGCACTGGGTTTGGTTTAGTCTAGACAATTCATTCCAGTGTTTGTTTTTTCCTCTCTAAATGAGCGCTCATAACTCAGTCTGGACTGATATCACTGCTTACTGAAGTCTGATCTGTGCACTTGACACGAGGGACCCGCTGACAATTCACACTCTTGAATGTGACGATATTTGAGATTGACATTTGGGTCAGTCTGCAAAAAGAAATAAAGCTTGATTTGTTTCTGCTCACACTGGGAAGGTTTTCACAGCATATTTAACACGAAACCAAATATTTTCCACAGATGTTATTTAGCTTCCAGAAAGCTTTAAATGAACTTTCCGGAACAGAATGTGGTGCTGCTTTAACCACGAAGTACTGTTTTCTATTCCCACTGTTGTAGATGCAGACTTTCTCCTTGACACGTGCTAACGCGCTCGTGCAAACAGCATCCTTTAAACACAGGAAACAACTGAATTAACAGAGACCGTTCTACAATAGCGATGTCAATTTGTAGTGTGTACTCTAGATTTGACTGTCCAACAGAACATCTCAAGAATCTCATGAATTTCCGCAGAAAATTGTCAACTCTCGAGTGTCAGATCATCCTTGAATCCTTCATCAAGTGACTTTTTTATTACATTTCCTGCTCTCGGCCCTCAGGAACTAAAAAGGATTACAGAGAGAGACCCTTAAGAAAGCTTCACTTTGTTTTCCTTTATAGCTGTCGTTCTTTCTGAATGCTGTAAAAATACAATGTAAAGCTCCACTTGCACCAACTCCAATGCACCACTGTAGTTTCTCTCGGTTGCTTTGACCCAGTTCTCAGAACTCCCTTAGTTCTTCATGGCACAGATTCAACATGCTGGAAACATTGCTCAGAGATCTGGTCCATGTTGACATGATGACTGACACAATCCAGTTAGGCGAGCCTGTGCAAACTGTAGCCTAAGTTTCCTGATTGTAGCTGCCTGAAGCGACACCTGGTGTGGTTTTCTGCTGCTGTAGCTCATCTGGTTCAACAATGTTGTGCAATCACAGTTGCTCTTCTGCATGACTTTGTTGTAACAAGTAGTTATTTACTGTCACCTTTCAGCAACTCCTACCAATATTGTTAACCAACATTGAGCAACAATTTCATGGGATTCTACAGTTTCATTACCAAAACTGCAAAACTCAAACACGAGACAGCTGACTTTACCTTTTGATATCTGGCTTTCCCACCTGGCTGTAGCTCAGGAGGTAGAGCAGATCATCTGAAAATTAAAAGGTTAGTAGTTCAATTCCTGGCTGCTACAGTCTGAATGCTAAAGTGTTCCTGGGCCCTGATGCACAAGACTTTCACTCAGGCATAGAAAAGATGGAAGCGTGAATGAGGCTTGTAGTACAAAGAACTTTGAGTACTCATGCAGGGGTAGAAAAGCACCATTTAAGAAATAGTCACTTTATTATGTTTAACACTGGCCAAATGAGCCACACGTGGAATGAACCAACATGTAGGTGATATTGTACAGCAGCACACAACAATCCTACTTCTCTTCTTTGAAGGACTAGTTCAGCATTTGGGAAATTCTCTTCTTTGTGATGAGAAGAAAACTCTAAAACTCCCATGTGTCATTTTACAAAAACACAAATAAAGAAATCATTTTTAATGTTTCTGTAGCGTTTAATCCAACAGTGTGGACAAACTCTTTAATCAAAATTACATTTTTAATGCCGTTTACTGGTTTGCTCATTTTTGGTTAAGTTGCCATAAATACATATATTTACTTGAATTCCTGAACAGTAAACTCTGTTTTATTGTGCAAATGTTATGCTCGATTAATTTCTCATAAAAAATGTGAATCCAGTCACTTTTACTGCTAAACAAGCTTTTGAAAGGTTAGTAAAATATTTTTTCTTGGTTTTTGTGGCATGTAGTCTAATAAGTTTATTCGATATATAGTGCATAACAAAGTGACGCAATACTGTGTGGTTAAATAAACACTGTGAGTGATCAGTAAGACTAGAAAAGTGCTGTATAAATCTAAATATCATCATCACATCCAAAAATGTAAAGACTGCTCTGCATTCAGACCAATCAAAGTCTGCTCAGGTGACATTTGTCAGTGAGATGCGGCCTGCAAACTCAAATAGAAAACATAAACATTTACAGCGCCCAAAACCTTACCCCGCGCCGACACATTCTGCATATTCATATACCTGTTTATGACGATTATAAAACATCTATCTCTTCAAACGGAACACAAGAGACAGTTCTGTCGTCAGAGGATTGCATAACTACATGTGGAAAACTGGCTCTGACCTGACCCATCAAGGAAAACTCAACAGCGAGAACCTCCTGTCCTCTCCCATGTCCAGTATACACCGTCTGTCAGGATGGCTGCCCACTTGAACCAAAACAATGGTGCACTTCGTCACTCCTCTTGGGATATCCTGATTTATGTTATCAGAGTTTATCCATCAAGTGGATCTTTATTTAGCGATGGGGGGAATGCACGACCCTGCCTGTGTGTGCCCGTTCAATCCACGCTGCGCCCAAGCGACACACCAACCTGTTTGTTTCACTATCAGCGGTCACATTAAATCATCGTTCTCAGGACTCAGGCAGAGCAGAGGAAGTTCACCTTTGTTCAAAGCGGGGACGCTATCTAAAATAAACTCTGACTATATCTTAAAGTATTTTTCTTAAAAAGAGTCAACAGTCCTTACACAAGCATGAGAATTTATTCCGTTAACTCTTGAGCCATGTGATCGGTGTTAAAAGTGACACTGGGTGGATCCATGGATATAAATATTTAGCTTTGGCCTGAAGCCACTTACACTGTAAACATCCCAACCTGTAGAGTTATTTGTTTTCCTTTGTTTAAACCATTTTGACGTCCATATAATAGTGAGAAAAAAAACAGGGGGTTGCTTTTTTCGCCCTGATTGTCTGTATTTATGCAAGCACATCCCATAACCTCACAGACCTGGCAGGAAGCTCAGCATCACCGCCAATCAAGCGGTGATACTTCAGTAAATAAGCAGGAGGAAGACCTCTGCCCTCCAGGTGATGATCATAATAACAGAAGCAACGAAAGTGAATTATAATCCTCAAAAACTATGAGACTGCGTCTTGGCAGCACTATAAGTGTGGCTCTAGATTAGGATTGTTTTGTCTGACTAGTCATGGAGGCAAAACGTGTTGACAACTGATAGATGGAAGTTGTCAACTTTTATTTATCCCAAAGTTGGGATATTCGTCTGCTCTAAAATGTGTCGGTATGTCTTCTAGTAGTAACAGTTGGTGTATAAGGTGTAAAAAACAAGCAAGAAAGAAAAAAGAGGATGTAACTGCGCGCTACATGTTGCTGTTGTGATGTTTACATGCTCCATGTATTTGATGCCTGACAATACCGTGGCAATGCTTGTCGCAGAAGGCCTTTACAGCACAGCCGCTTGCTGAGTAATAACTCCAAAACTCCTGAAAGATGATCTATGGGAGAATTCTGCAAACAGCAAAGACAGCATTTTTAAAAGCCTCTTTTTTTTTCAACTTAAACGTTATCTTCCCAAACTTTTTTTCTTTTTCACACAAGTGAATCTTTAAATGCGGCTGTTATGTCTCAGAGACCACAGAAATGACAGTGTATTTAGTCTGTTCTGTGACTAGCATCAATAAGGAAATGTTGCACTAAGATGCAAAAGAGGCGATATGAAAATGAGCTGTTACATATAAAACATAACATTTTGACAGGGTGATGAAACACATTTACACTCTGCATGTAGAATAACTCGTGTTTTATAGTCCACTGAGAGTCACAGCTGTACAAGCAAATAATAAGATTAGCTGACTGCTCAGCACGCAGTGTTTTTCCATGCAGAAAATAAAAATAATATAATAATGATCTGGCTTCTGTGCCATACAAATGTAATTAACAGCCTCAGGCTCACTGTGCCTGTGATTAAAGTTAGGCTCAACCACTGCTTATAGACCCAGTCTGTATCTGGAGGCTCACACGAGACTGAAATACCAATAAACGCACACGTTCTTTCCCTTAAGACGCTACAGTACATGCACCCTCCATGTTAGCATCTCCAGCTCTATTTCTTTTATTAATCAGATATTTTCCCATAAATTCTGCTCTACTTGTACACAACATTACCTGTCAGGAGGCTGAGATCTGTACACTTCACTGCTGCGCCAGCTTAATTCCCATTTATTGAACAGCCTCAGTCATGAACACTATTATTAAACAGTGTCAGTCACTGTGGTGGATACCCACATCACACGGCCATGGCAAAATCAACATCTGTAGTCCTGCGATACGAACTAATGATTTCAGCTTAGACAATAACAGTACGAGGAGTCCCTGCACGCAAGTATATATATTAAAAAAAACTGGTGTGCAGTCAAGCGCAGAGAATTCAGTGTAAGGAAGTAACATTAAAAGGCAAGCACAATATCATGTTTAACTTAGAGAAACATATAGTTTGCATTTAGACTGAAGATCAGAAACATTCCCCTAGAGACCCATTTAGTTTTTCTCAGACACAATAAAAATAGCGATTATTTGTATGTGTTAATTATTCCTTGGCAGAATCATTCATTAGCTTTCCCCTTTGTTATTTGTTAGTTGATATTTGCAGCATTCTCTTCAGAACTTGACACTCACAAGAGGTTAAAAATAGATGTAAGGCAACAGAAAGAAGAGAGAGTGGATATGACAGTGAGTGACTGAGCTGCCGGATCTTTTCATGGAAAACTGGGAGGACAAACGGACATCCTTAAAGGCTGTATTTATGAGAAAAGCCTCACCTTTAGTCTCTGGAAACACAACACACAACTGTAAGAAATTCAAATGTTTGGACTGTGATGTTTTTCTTTCTGTTATGTTCTGCTCCAAATTCATCATTTGGGAAACATCAAAAAACTGAAAGCGAATCGGTCGCTTCAGCTTCAAAGCGTCCTGGAGCAGTTTCCCAATGAGGGCTTATTTGTGTCTGCTGGTGTTTCTGCCCACAAACAGAAGTGATAGACTCCCAGTTTGTTTTGTCCTGTACCTGCCAGTACGTTGCCTGTTCCTGCTGTTAACAACAAATTTATTGGCTCGGGCCTTTTGCAACAACGGAAACTACTTTACATGGCGAGGAATAAGTCTGGAACTAAACAATGGTTACTCTTGTGAAATATGGCAACAGGGTCTCACCTTTGGCTCCTTGTGCCTTCTCCCCCGGCTTATTTACGTAAGCAGGTTGTGTCCTGTACCCCATCAGGAAGAGGTGTTGCAGGAAACCCAAAACTGAGGTAGGATTTAGCGTAAACTCACAACATTAGACCCCAAAAGACAGCTTCAATGATCCCAGAGGGAGGTGGAAAAAGGGGTAAACATGAGCGTGACCTGTGCACCAGAACTCACTGGGTGTAATGTTTTCACATTCCCGGGGGGGTATTTATGTTGACCTACAGTGTAACTTGTTCATTGTGTTTGATTTCAGCAATTCTGATTATCATTAATATGCTTTTTGGTGCATAATAAATAAGTGGAAGAGAATGGAGGGATGGTAGAAAAGAAGCTATGACTTAGTTGTTCTTTTCAGAAGCAATGTGTGAAGAGGGCAAGTAACAGCCAGCTGCTGCTTATTCAATTCAATTCAATTTCAATTCAATTTTATTTATATAGCGCCAAATCACAACAACAGTCGCCTCAAGGCGCTTTACATTGTAAGGTAGACCCTACAATAATATCAGATCCTATTGATTATGAGAAAGTATGCCCACCTCTATAGAAAAAGATGTTTTGGCAGTTTGTTGGTCTGGGATATTAGGGTGTGTTAACACAGTGTCAAGGATGAAAGACATCAGCACTGATCTTAGAAAAGTAACTTCAATCTGAACAACTCACAGGACTTCAGGAACAAGGTCCTTTGGACGGATTAGACCAAAGTAGAGATGTGTGGCCATAGTGGATAGAGCCACGTTTACCAAAAACCAAACACGGTACATCAGCACAAACACCTCGACAGCTATCAAGCACGGTGGGGAAGGGATGATGATTTGGGCTTGTTTGGCAGCTACAGGACCTGGGGACCTTTCAGTCACCGAGTCAACCGTGAATTTCTCCGAATACCAAAGTATTCTAGAGTCAAATGTGAGAAACTCTATCCAAAGACTAAAGATTCCAAGCACAGCAACAAATGTACAACAGAATGGCTGAAAAAGAGTCAACATGCTGCAATGGTCCAGTCAAAGTCCTGGCCTTAAGAGAGCTGTACACAAAAAAATGTCTGTAAAACCTCAAAAATTGAAATAATATTTGAAAAAAGAGTGAGCCAAAATTCTTCAACAATGATGTGAGACACTGATAAAGTCATGTAGCAAACAATTACTTCACGTTATTACCGCTAAACGTGGCTCTACAAGCTACAGAATCATACTTATATATTGTGTTTATCTCAGCGTATTTAGCTTTTTTGCCTAATTTTAAGACCCGGTAAGGACTAGATCATCTTTTATGTCCCTATTCATAGGACCGTATATCATGACATCATGATATAAATGTCTCATTGGATCCTACAGGCAGGCAGAGATGCTTAAAATATAACCAAACTGAGAAGGTTTTTGGTATATGACACGAGAAGAGTGAGGCAAGTCACTGTGCATGATGTTACCTAAACTAGTCCGCTTAATCTATCTTAAAGGCTTTTTGGTGGGGCAGCAGGGGGGGGGTTGTCTTTTTATATAAGTATCATCATCGTTTGCCTGACTCATAACTAGGTTGCTTCCTACTCTCTGTAGTAAGTATCTGTAGTAGTTTCTGGGGCACCCTTGTAATGTTAAAGGGTCTCTAGCTGTTCTTCTCTGAGCATACGGGTCAAAAGACATGTGGTTACTCTGAATAGGAGTAAGTATCTTTTATAGTTGTCAGCTCCAGTAATGCACATCCCAATAACATTTTTAAAAAATATGATTAAGCACCTTAAATTAATTTTTTTTTTTAATCTGGGTGTCTTGTGAGTGCACATGAGGCTATATCAGCCAGTGTCACCTCTTCCTGACCTCACTTAGCACCATCATTCATCAACAGAGAGGTAAAACTTGAGTCTAATGATTCCACATCCTCTCCTGTCTCCTGCTGATGGTGCGCTGCTCCTCCCTTCCCACTCGCACTTGTGACCTCTGACATAAGAACCTTATCTTTTTCATGCTCATCAGTAAATCTGTTGTGTAACAACGTCATTGTTGCACAACAGGTCACTGTCTGTGGATCTTGGAGAAGAAAAAAACAAACAGTTGAGGCGCAGTGAGACAGATGCCAGGTCAGCATAGATACCATGTGTGAACCCTGTGGACACTGTTTGATTATAACTTTATATGTTTCTTGTGCCCAGTCAGCAGAAACATATTAAGTTAAATATGTCCAACACTCCTTGTCTCCATGTCTATAAATCTAATATAATAACCACAGATGACCTCAGCTATTATAACTAATGATTTTTCCAAAGCGTATATTAAATATCAGTGAATCATGATACATCATGGTCATATTATTATATATCTTTAAACTTCCATATCGTTTCACCCAGATCACGGCCATTGGCAACAACATTAGCTACACATCGTCTCCCTCTGGTGGCGATTGCAAAGCATTGCCTGACCAAACTGGAGACTTCACAAAGCTGCTGTGACTTTTTCTTCTTTTCTTTTTTTTTTTATCTATGGCACATTTTAAACATAGAGACATTT
>VOQK01001112.1:0-15285 GCA_015052645.1 Benitochromis conjunctus | reverse complement strand
TTCAAGTTTAGGACAGCTGTGCAAACTATGGACACCATTTCTAAAGTACCTCACGCCTCTTTTTATTCATTATGCTCTGTAAGAAAAATTTGTAGGAGCATATTGGGGATCATATGCATCACTACTGATATATCTGTGACGGTCCAGTATCAAACAGTAATAGCTGCCATCATGAGCCTCTGTACTTAATGCTCTTTGCAGAGCCCATAGCTTTGCTATTCTGTGCCATCTACATTGGCCAGGACTGGGCGGTCTGGATATCACTCCATGATGTGATAGAAATGTGTCAAGCACTCTATAGTGTTTATCCAAATGTATTCTTTCCTTCAGTATGAGTGAGTATATTGGGTATACCTAATGGATTTACATAATTCATCTTGATTTTTAGCCAAGCTAGTGGCAAAACTAAGGATGCCAAGATTGTTCTATCAGTCAAGCCATCTGTCCGCAGTTGGCTGGAGTCCCTTATAATTTTGTACAGACAATCAAAGTTCCTCCAGACAATTCATCCTAGAGATGTTTATAATCCCCTCACTGTTCCTGCAGTGTCAGCGAAGAGAGATTGCCGTTTGTGATTTTGAGTCAAACACATTTAGGTTCATAATTTCTCTGCACAACCAGACTAATATTTAAATCAATCAGTCAATATGTTTATTGAAGTGCAGACGTTCAGCCTTAATTCAAAGGATGGTACAAAAACATGTGTTAACTGTTAATTACTGATGTTTTCATACATAATCCCCCATTTTGAGAGGCTCAAAGGGGATGGGAGGACTGGTTTACAAGTAGTTAAGGCCAGTTCCCTTCTTATTTCATGACAAACATAAATAACCAGTCCCTAAAGCATTCATTCTAGTGACATTTATAAGCCTAATAACATAATATCTGACGCATTGAATTTGTATTTTATAGCTTTGAACTGTAATTTCAAATATGAAGCCCAAAGAGTGCAAGCCCAGGAGACTATCATTAAGAAAAAAATAAAAAACAAACAAACAAACAATGTGAGAGATAGCAAAAACTTTCAGAGTGGTCAAGTCAATCACTGTAAACATCCTAAAAAGAAGAAAAGCTTTGGCCAGCCCAGCAATACCAAAAGGATGGTAGCATACATACAGCAAAAGTACATGAAGACAGAATAATTTCCATGGTGAATATATCCACAATATTTAACCACTTCTGAAAAAAACCCTTTGTACCAATGAAATCCAGACAAACTTGTAATGATAAGAAGTAATGATGTAGCAGAGAAACAGCTCATATTTGATCATGTTCAACAGCTCATCTGTCAAATGTGGTGGAGGCAGTATTATAGCATGTATGGCTGCCAGTGGAACTGAGTCGCTAGTGTTTATTGATGATGTTACTGTGAATAGAAGTAGCAGTATGAATTTTGAAGTGAAATGTGCTTTCTGTGCAAATGTAATCAGCTGCTGTAAAACAGATCAGGCAGTGATTAACAGCACAAATAGATAATTACTTAAAACATACTGCAAAAGTAATCTGAGAGTTTTTAAGGAAATGAATGGGATTGTCTTCAATGGTCAAGTCAGTCACATGATCTCAACTCAGTAGAACAAAATAACGAAATCGGGTACTACGTAAAAATATGGATATATTTCCCAAATAGTTCATGCAAAGTTTTACTTAAACTCATTGTATTAAAGTGGAACGCCTGCACTTTTCATCTCGATTGTTTGATTTGATGGCAGTGTACAGATGCAAAATTACAACTCATGGTGAGTACCATGACATTTGGTGACGACATGATGACTTGTGATAGTCCTTACTTCATCTGGTACCTATACCAGGGGAGATTGTATTCCATCCAGCCTATCCCAGCTATCACAGAGTGAGAGACAACAATCTAAACACAGCAACTTGTACAACAAAACAAAGAAATCATCATTTAAAAACTACATTTTGTTGTGAAATAAGTCCAATTTAACGACAAATTCATACAGTGCTGTATTCTACACACTTTAGCCACTCTGTCAAGATCACCATGGACAGTTTAGACAGTTTAACCCAACATGGATTTTATAAAAGTATTATTAGCAGTAATGACAGTAACATTTACCTTTTAATTTTACTATGAGCTACTATCGCTGTGATCCAAGTGCAAAGAAAGGAGAGTAAACATGTAGATGACAGGAGGAGAGATGGCCAGAAGTGGCAGATTCACTGGCAAATTTTCAAAGCTCATTTAAGTGCGTCAATCTCATATTTTTGAACTATATGACTGCACTGATAGAAAAAAATGATTATCTAGTACAGTTTTCTCCTTTGCATCGGTCCACCTTGAATAAATTTAAGATTAAGAGAAACCAGCAGCACTTTAACGCTGACATTTTCCGCTAAAGTTTAAACCTAATGCAATGAATCAAAGATTGATTCATCGCTGGCTATCAGTGCACTTCTCAGAATGTTAATGATATTATGTACAGCAGGTGATGAAATCCCTAAATTATTAGCAATTGTCAGACTATTGAGCTATTTACTTATGAACTAGCAAGGACTGCTGGTGATGCTGGAATTTGGTTTTGTTGTAGCAACTTCACATATTATCACAGAGAAAATTAATATTTTGTACTCGTTTACATTAATGTTTAGAGACGTAAGCAATTTTGTGAATAATCAAATTGTTTGGAGTTAGCAGATGAAACGGGGTGACTGTGACCCAGGCAGAGAAAACCTGAGCGCTGTGATGGAAGTAGGAGCTGCAGGACAGACCTGCTAGAAGACAGCAGACAGGAGGGCTATGAAAACATGATGGATGACAGATTACTGTCTCTGTTGGAAGTCTGGGGAGAGTGTGTAAGGAGTCATCCTGTGAAACTAGCCTATTATTAGGAAGATCGCAGTGTAGTTGTAGGAGGGTCAGTGGAAATGACAGAGCTTGGGTTCTCAGGAATGGCTATATGCTCAGCAAAAGTAGGGCAAGCAGAATTTAATTAAAGTCTGCGTGGCACCTTTAACAGAGGCCTTCATTCTTAGAAACATAAGATAAGCCATCAGGTATGTGCCACACAGAAAACAGCTTGACAGATGCGTAATAAAGCATTTGAGGTGGAGAGATGGAGGGAAAAGCCTTGTGTTTCAGAGACCTGTTTTCTCCTCACAGACCTAAATAAAGCTGGAATTTGAGTTCACGATAAGGAGATCAAATGAATGACAACTTATGCAAAATTGACTTATTACAGAGTTCTTTGGTGAATGCAGAAAAGTCATCTCTACCTCAGCAAATAACAGAATGCCATTAAAGCATGGCAAAAGAGACAAACAGGCTAACTAGCAATCTTGCTATAGCTTCTTAATTCCTAGTTCTGGGGAGCTGTGGACATGCACTTGTGCATTAGTCACAATACCTCTGCACAGGTCTTAATGTCATGTTGTTGTGTTCCAGCACAAAGCCAGTGTGGACCATAGACTATATATTAAACATGAGCAAACCCAACATGAGCCTGTGTTGCTTTGTGAAGTTCATTTTTTAAAGCCTTGAGTGGAGCATCGTCGTTAAATTGTGTGGCTAAATTCCATATTTTTCAAACGGTGTCATGAGCAACTGTGAAACCGAGGCACACTGTTCATACGGCAGGCAAAATATATTCTTCTTTATCATCCTTCTGGAAATTAACAGAGGCAATAATTTACAAAATAAGCATCATATTGTATTCTGTAAGAACTGAAACCAGCAACTGAGACCAAAAAACTCATCAGAAAAGCTTTGACTGAGGGGAGCGGAGGGCCGTTTAATCACAGGCTTCTATATAGTCAGACATGTTTTGCAACCATAAATGTCACCTCCTGCTGGCCATCAGAATGCATGCAAAGCATGTATATGTGTGTGCAGACACACACATACACACATGCCTCATATAAAGCCAGTAGCCAAGAGGGAACCAGGAAACACCTCATTGACAGTGTGAAGAAGAAAGTATCATTCATATTTCAGAGCTGACGAGTGGACATTAAGTAGTTTGGCGCTTTTATTTCTGAACCATTAGAATGTGTAATTTTAGCAGTGTTATGTAGAGGTTTGGAGGGATAGTCTGAACAACATTTGCCTGGTTACAATTTCAAAACGGTTTTCCACCCCATTATGTTGAGTTTCAGGGGATTTCATTACATTACACACAAGGGGATTCATGTTTTAACTCCGTGATGCCTCTGCGTTTTGAAATCATTCAGTAGAGCCTTGGCACCCACAGCAAATCCTATCTCTCTCCCTGTGCAGGCCCCAGCCAGACACCAGGTCTTATAAAGGCAGAGATCCGCTTTATGAATCACTGTTTTGGATGGAGAAGCCTCGCACTTCGGCCATCTTTGGATAGTTTATGCTCATTTACGCACAAAACTACGCTGGTATAACCGGCAGTGGGTTGTGTTGTGCTGGACCTGTCAGCATCTCTGATATGGCGCATCTAAGTCGCATCAAAAGCAATAGGGTTAGACACCTCAGGCAGGAAGTTGGGAAATTCAGTTTCCAAAATAAAATAGCGAAGCCGGTCTGTGTCTGTCGCCAGCTAGCATAACGACAGGGTCTTCACCCCGCATTATGCTCTCACTGTTTTTTTTGTAGCTACATTATGGCTCTTTAAGGAGACACATTGAGATACACACGTGAAAATAAACAGACTGAAAATGAATTAACCACAACTTTTCATCCAAACTCTGAGTAAAAACCACAAATATGTAAATAACCATTAAACCTTGGGTACAAGAACACCCGCGTGCCAGAAGCCAGCAAAAAGAAAAAATACATATATTTAACAACAATCCTTCCTCCGGCCTCCGTCTGACCCTACTAGCCTCTCGTATTATAATAATGTATTGTAATATCGTCATCATTAACATTAATAATAAGAAGTAGGAGATAATTCTTTGGAAATGACACACAATATGAGAGCATTACTGCATTATAGTATATGTTCCTTATTTTGATTGCTGTTTTGTGTGTTCCTTTAAATAAAGACACGACACAAGGGTATTTAATGGACCGTAGCAACTGACCGCAACACAGGTTTAGTGTGTGTTCAGTGTAAAGGCCGCGGAGGGAGGAGCCCTGGATCTTACCCTCACACACAAAGGCTGAAAGCGATGACCTGATAGATCAGATAATAGATATTTGAGTCGTTTTGTCTCCAACATCAAACGTAACTTTCATATTGTCAGGCCCAAAGCCGACCGGAAGTCTCGTCTCTGTGTCTTCTTTCTAACTTTACGGTGGTGCGCATCTCACCGACCGGGAATACCGATTTCTGAACATTTCGGCCTTTTCCCTCCGCTGCACCGTAAAACCGTGTTTTCGTGCTGCGGCTTGCATTGGCGTTGTGGGGTTAAGGACAGATTCTGTCGGTCGGTATTATGACAGAGGGAGATGACACACATCCAGAGGGAGCTGTGTTTGTTTTGTATGGCGAAATGAGGATGAGGCAGGGGGTGGAGAGTCGCCACAGAGACGCTGGGTTCCGTCCAAACATCACCGCATTTTAGCACTTCTTCAGTGCTCGGGATTTGCGTTCCACTGCATCTGCTGCACCGCTCATTTTTTTTCCTTTCTTGACAGTGCATGGTGGAACATGCAGCTTGTTTGAGGACACCCCCCTTCCACATCCCCATTGCTGCCATGATAGGCAGAGGTCTCCTCTCGACCGTGGCTCGGCCGGTTGGAGAAGAAGCAGATTGATTTGGGACGGTGGGTCATATCTGCGGATGTTATTCCATCTGTGGAGCCTGTAAATCTCATCCGCGTGCGCACACCGTGATTCTTACTCAGGGAAAAAAAAGGAGAAAGAAAACAACATGTCTTCTCGATCTGCATTACCGTCTGGAAACGACAGGAGTAGTGGAGACCATGTAAGTGCAATTCCAGTCTGCAGCCTGTGTTTGTGTGCATGCAGACGATAGATCGTGCATCCCTTTAAAAAGAAAAAAAAAAAAAAAGATCTATGCATATGTGTGGCTTTTGGCAGTCTGTGGTTTTATTCATTGTGCGGATGGTGAGGGGGGTCATAGATGGTGATGTTTTTCCCGTTTGATGCTCTGGTACCCTGATATTGGACGGATATTTAAACAGAGCAGGCTCTTTGGAAAAAAGGCTAACCTTGGGTCTCTGTGCAAGAAAAGAGCTGATGGCAGGCAAACAGCCCGGAATGAGTCCATCCGCATACGATAACGCTCAGCGGATATGCGCAGAAAGCCTGAAAACCAGCCGTCACCTCTTATTATAAGGCTTGGAGAGATAGTGATGTCACATTACACTCCTTGCTGCTGCTGCTGCTGCTGTTGTGTGGTGTGTGTGTTCCCTAGAAATTGGATGGGTGGGACGAGAGCAGCACAAGAGGCCAAAATAAACGTATAGAGAATATCTGGACTGTTCGGCTGAAGCCAGGGGATTACTGCGTAAAATGATGTGCAGTCCATTGCTGCGCAGCCTACAAAGCGATCAACCTCAGAGCCAGTGGGTGTCAGACAGCGCCATACATTCTGTGCTGTGGAAAACAGAAACGGCCTGCAGAAAAGAAGCAAGCTGACACCGAACAGGTTCTGCATATGTGGAATCTATCCATCTAATATCTAAATGGGGGCATGACTGATTTATGTTGCATTATGTCATTTCATTGCCCTAAACACTTTTGCACCCCCTCCCCCCACCCCAACCCCATCTGTTTGTTAGCAGAGCTTTCAGCACAGAAGGATGGTTAAGCCAATAGATGTGTGGATGTGTGTGTGTGTGTAAGTGAATGTGCAGGAGTGTGTGACTTTATGAGGTGTATGACTGATTGTGAATGGAGATTCCTCTATTAGAAGTGATCTGGAGCTGTTGTCATTGCGTCTCGATTATACGATGATGACAGATGAGTGGATGGAGCGGATGAAACGGTGTCTTGCCATATTGGCAGTCACAGGTGAGGCTTGGCAGGATGTGCAACGCACAGCGCAGGGGGATTAATGCACTCGCTTGCTCGCCACACATGCATGTGTGTGCTACCTGTGGTACTGGTTGGAGATGTTTGATTGTGGAGTTTGTGGAGAAATAGGATCCCAGTTGGCACCAAGGTGGGGCATAGGAACATGACTGGAAGCAAGAGAAGGAATAACGGAAGGTGGGGCTTAAGGCTATGTGTGGTTGTGTTTGCGTGTGAAACTAAGAGCAAGATGACATGCTGGGGGGGAATGGAAGTGTGATGCCTCAGGGCCCAGGACTGGCCAGGGACCACTGTGTCGGCATCTGCTCCCTATTTGTTTTGTTTTTGTGTGTGTGTGGTTTTTTTTTTACTCCTTTCTCTTACATACAGTGAAAGGTGATATCTCTTTATTTGCCCCACTCACTACCACGTATTCTTATGTTTCCTTCTTTAATATCTTCCCTTTGTTTGTCACAAGTAGCTGTTTCATACTGTGCTACATCAAGCTTTGCTTGTGTCATTGCACGTTGTTGTTTTCCCCTTGAAAATGATCTGTGACTCAAGCTTGAGACTATCAGAACTGCACAGCGATGCTCTAAAGTGTTGGGGTCCAGGATCAACTGTTTACAGTGGCTACCACATATTCTAACAACAGCGTTGCCTGTATCCCCTGTCGAACTGAAGGAAGACGTCTCTTAGCAGTGAAGTAGCAGACCTCTGAAGAAGATGATGCTGAGCCCAAAATGGAAACAGTATGTTGTGTTGAATGACAGCTGTTAGCCCAGGAACGAGGGGCATGTAGTCACATGCACATCAGCTCCAGGTGGTTGCTCTTTGTCATTACAGGTCAAACATCTGTTGGAATGATTATGGACATGGCACCAACTTGTCATTATGAGCTTAGCAGCATTTGAGATAGAGAGCTGGGTTGCTTATTGTAAGTGTTGTTACCAATGTGTTTTTTGTCACTTACACAGTATGTGTTACTCTGTACAGTGATCAATGTGACAAACAACTTAGCTACTAAAAGAGAGAGGTGTCTTATTGTTTGGAGACAGAGTTTATGACTAGCTTGAAGAGGCTGCAGGCACTAACTAGTGCATGCTATTTTACTTCTGGAGGTCCATCAGTCGTTTGAGGTTGTAGATCATCCTTAAAGTCCTTTTCCAGCCTGCTGCTGCTGCTGTGTGTGATATTACTGTTGGCACAGTGACCTAACCTCTTCCCCTTCATTTTCCTCCAGCATGTGTCACTGGGGGCCAGCCGCTCAGATAAGGCCACCAGCCAGTCCAGCCGCTCTCTGGGTGCCCGGTGCAGGAACTCCATTGCCTCTTGCTCTGACGAACAGCCGCACATAGGCAACTACCGCCTGCTCAAGACCATCGGCAAGGGAAACTTTGCCAAGGTCAAGCTGGCCCGCCACATTTTGACAGGCAGGGAGGTGAGTTACAATAGAAACACACATCAAAAGGTGGGAGGCAGTGATGGATGTAACTGTGAAAAATGGAAGGTAACACTTGGCTGATGTGCTGCTGTCCTTAATATTATCTTAAGGATCCAGTAATATGTCTTCATGAGAACCCTCCTTTTAATGCTGTTTTCTAAAAAGCACATTTTCCTTTCTTCCAAATTAGTCCTTCTCTAAATTTACTTGTAAGTTTCTTTGAGCCAGCTATTTTAACATAAACAGATTGACTTATCTTCTGTCAACACACCAGTATCTTTCAAGAGTACCTTTAACGCTGAGCTTAAAGCTCCATATTTTATTCTTGGACTCAGGGAGAATTTCTTTGGATGACTCAAAGTTCAAAATAATGACTATTGACTGCATGTACATCAGTGAAGCCCATCTGTTTAAGCCAGCTTTTGTCTCATTGGCTGCCACACGCAAACACGAGGTTTGAACAACAGATAGGAGGGGCCAATGGGCTCACAAGGGGTTAGTTGTGGATACAGTGAATTAATTATATGAAACGTTAGCCATGTTTAACATGAGCATGCACCACTGTAATACTACATGTATGACAGGAAATAAGGAAACACATAATAGGTCCTCTTAAAGGTATCTGGGAAACTATGAAGTGAAATTATTTCAAACTGTGGGTAAAAACAACCTAATCACATGACTAAATCTAATAAGATAACAGTTAACAATTTATAATACATGTTTTCTTTATGACTTGCCTTGGCAGCACTTTATGATTATCTACGTATTTAACAAAGCTCGTAGAGAACTTTCATTATAACCTGGCTTAGCAGTGCCAGTTCTAGTCAGTAGGGATTAAATCCACTCAAATTCGCGTGACAGCAGCTTGTTGAAGTAAATGTTCCGAGTGGCCTCAGTCCATGTTTACTTGCATTAGAAGACAACCTAAATATGCCTCTCAAAATAAGATTTTTCTGCATTTCTGGGTGCTGAGAAAATAATTCTTAGATATGAGTCAGTTATATCAGTAGGAAAGGCTTCACAGCATCATATAAGAGCAGTGCTATCTTTTTTTTTTCACTCATCAAAAATTCCTTGATGTCTCTTCCAGGTTGCAATAAAAATCATTGACAAAACTCAGTTGAACCCAACCAGCCTACAAAAGGTGAGTTTTTCCTTGCTACCAGTGAGTTGAGGGAATCTATGTGTAATTTGTTCAGGTACAAAATAGAAACGCACACTGTGTTGATGTCATTTGTCTTCGTAGGCAGAAGCAAAGCATTCAAATGAGGTGGATTCTGTTGGGGGTTTAGAGACTGGTCAGGTTTGTCCTCAGCTGCTTTCGCCCTCTCAGAAGGGACAGGAATGAGACAGCATCTGATAGAGACAGGGCTCATGGGATGTGATGCTGTTTGACAGGTGCTAGGGACTGGATGGGAGTGAGAGGAGACCTCTGCTCCAGAGATCAACTCTTGTCTCTTGCTGGGCTAATCGCTGCCCTGAGAGGGGATGACTTATTTCATAAACCACAGTCACACATCCTACACCTTCTTAATTTGCTACCTGTGAATGCTTGCTTCTGTGTATGACAAAGAAAACAGAAGATTCTGTAGCAGTTCAGAGGCAGACTGCTACAAAATCAACTGTCCTTGGTGTCTGTCGGTGTATGGTACAGTCTGGTTTCTTGTTCCTGCTGGGCAGAATGTGGAGATGTGAGTCTAAACTGTAGAAACTTGTATGGCTTGTTATACGTGGATGTCTGGTATAGATGGAGCAGGGGTTGGGTTTATAAACACTTGGAGCTGGATACCTGGATTGGATATCCACGCAGAGCAAGAAGATTTAATTATTTTAGTAATTAAAAGCCGTTGTGCCTCGAAATGTGTGCCCTCATGTAGCTGTGTGAGGTAGAACAATAAAAGGTAAATAGAAGCTCAGGAAATCAAAAAACACAGGTGTCATGTGCTGCTTCTTATAATATCCACATAAGAGCCAAAGTCTCAACATCCTTCTGCCATAAGTCTCTCTACTTCCCTCAGCCTGCACAAGCCTGTGGACAAGAAGTGAACAGACCAGAAAAAAATCTAATCAGGGATGAAATAATCCAGTTTTATTTCTGCGTAGTATGTGTGTGATTCCATTTGACTGAAGACATCTGCATGTCTGGCTTGATGCAGTCAACAAAACACCAGTTCTATATGATAGGACTCCTTGTTTGCATTAATGTGGAGGGTAATACCATTGCAAAAATGTCCTAGATGATTTGCCCAGAATAAACAGCAGTGAAAGATTTTGGGAGGGATTATATTTGATTGAATTTTTTCTCTTTTTTTTTGTATTTATATCTTAAGTAGATCGACAGCAGTGACCTCAAGCTGTTGCAGCTTTAGTGCATAAATGTAAAGTTCTAATTGTTTTCTTTTGCCCTTTTGATCACGACTTCCTGCAATCCTGATTCTAAGATCATATTTCTGGTGCTTATTTCATGACATCCTCGTCGTTAACTGTGAGCCCGTCTTCCTTGGTGCACCTTTTATTGGATTGGATTGGCTCTTGTGGGAGACGGGACAGGGCACAGAGAGAGAGGTGAAGGAATTTCCACCAATTAGGGAGAATACTCAACAACTGGCCACGGATCGTAGCTGACTTTTTTCACATACCTGTGGGTTAGTGAAAGTCCTTAGATTTGAACACACAAAAGAGGCCATGTTTACACAATCTGGATGGCAAATTCTGTAGACGGGAGAAGGTAAGAGAGTGTAGTATTGCAGATTAGTTGAAAGATAACAAAGTCCGAACTTAAGCATAATGTTGATTCAGGCAGAACACAAAGACAAACAGTGACGTCCCACAGATAACCTTGTATGTATGTAACTGGTCAGTCTCGTTTAGAGTGTGTTATTCGAGCTGCTTTAACTTGTCCACACTTGCTACAGGTGCGTGCCACTTTGCAGCTCACCACCATTCCAGTTCCTCTTGTTCTTGCTATTTCTGACTTTATCAGTGCCATTCATTGTCTGCTTTGTTATGTGATGGGGTCTTATTCCTCTCCCTGCCTTCCATATATGTGCATAGAAGGGTGGGGGGGGCCACAGAACAGCCACCAAATATAAATTACTGCAGATCGAAGTAATTGTCTTCTCTTTATACGACAGTCCTGTCTGAAATGTAGCGTGTTTTAAAGGCACAACACGTGCAAGCAGAAATCTCTATTTCAGTGTTTCTGCTCTGTCTTAGCTACTGTTCACGTGCATCCGGACATAGACCTGCTGTTTCTTTGCAGTGTTGGGGGATTGTTTATTGTTTTGATGGATCTGACTCTTCTCAGCCTCGTTGTGATGAGCAAGGCATTAATGGGATGACCTGGATGATAAGACACTTAAGCCCTACGCATCCCAAGATTCCCTCTAGCACAGCTGGAGAAGCTGGAAAGGAGCTTGGTCTTAATACCTGGGTTGCTATGGCAACAGTGATATTGGGGCACTGCTGAAGGAACTGAATGGAGGAGGAGGAGGAGGGGATGGAGGGAGACGTGGGAAAGGGGAGTGAGAAAAAAAGAGAATGGAATGGCTTATCGCACCGTCGTTTTTTTCTTCGTCCTTTTTTTGTAGCTGACATCATGGAAGAGAGTTGCCACTGACTGCCGTTTGTTATGACAGTGGTACTGTTACTGTATGGTCATGAAACTGGGGGAGCTGGCATAAATTTTAAAGCCCCTGACTGAAGTGTACAAATACAGTACATGCGCCACAGTATCACAGACAGCAGGAGGGCTCAGACTGAGTAGATGTTGGTCTGATTTTGGCTCCAAATTCATCACACTGGTGTGTGGGCTGTGCTTGCTCTTAAAATGAAAATGTTCTTATTGTGAGGATTATTATAAAATTGTCTGCTCCTCTTTAGTTTTTTGTGGTAAAATGAATTGCACATTACTGTACTTTAAAGACGAATGACTATATGTGCGCTCCGTTCACGTCAGAAGGCATGCATTACAAGATATGTTATAAATTCTTTGTTATAAAAGCATTGTGGGCATTATAGGGCACATTGTTATTTACATCATAGACTGTACATGTACTGTACAATAGGGCTGTAATTTCTAACTTTGAAAAGTGAGCCAATTTTATCATGTCAGTGACCAGCTGGCCAGCAGTGGACAGCAACTGTTTTATACAAGGTGTCTGGTTGCACAGATGCTGAGATCTCAGTAAACACATTTCTAACGCTCACACTCATTGCCTATTGCTTTGAAGCAAACTCCTGCTTGCTTGTGGACATTCTGGGCTCTGGTTGCCCATCAATGTATTTACTACCAGGTAATATGTCAGTCAACAGTATCCTGCTGTCTCATTAGTAGTTGTTTCAATTGCTCCCCTTTTGTTGAGAAAAGTTTGTCTCTAGCTTTCCTGCTCTCATATAACAGTTCGACTTGTTGATAAAGAACAAGGAATGATGTTACTTAATGTATTTCTGGAACCTTTACATTGGCAAGACGTCAAGGCAAGTGCTCACAAGCACTTGGTGCTGCCCTTCAACAGACTTACTAAATCTGCATGTGAAATGAAATCGTGCTTTTAGGCGGGGGTCATTAAGGAGTATGGTGCTAATATTGCATGCTTAAGGGAGAGCCTCACCTTCATAACCTACAGTATTAGATAAAAAAATAATATCTGTAAGTGTGAATCATGACAAGCTACTTTAGAGATGTCCAAGAATAAAGTGTATGCCTGTGAATGAGCATAATATGTGTTCTTCATGTCTACCAGTTTGATGTACAGGGGGCAACATGCAGTGGACAGATGTCAGCCCCAAACTGGAATTTTTTTTTTTTTTAAATGACAGATTTGGTATGTTAATTTAAAGGCGAAGTAAATGAAATAGAGAAAATAGTTTACATGAAGTCTCGTAACTATGCTCAGTTCTACTGAGCACCTAATGACATTGCAGCTATTTTGGCATTCATGTGGGAATCAACAGCAACATGCTTCAAATGAGAAGCTTAAAAACTTAAACTACTTATATTTGCTTGACGTTTTCATGGTTCTCTGGGATCATAAAACTTCAGGGAATCTCTAGTTTAACTGACATGGACCTCTCCAAAGGAAATGCCATCTCCACCACTGTACAGAGACTGGTTCCATAGCTGAAACCAGTTCTACTAAGCACCTAACTCAGCTGAGGTGTTATTTATCATCAAATTTAAATTCTGTTTCTTCTTCCAGCTTTTTCGGGAGGTACGGATAATGAAAGGCTTAAATCACCCAAACATAGGTAAGTTAATGTACACATTACTGTACTTTGTCACAATGTGTGTGCGCAGACAGTAGTAAAAAGGTTTGAGCTTTTTAAGCTTTAAAGCTGTCACTGACTGAAGTGCAGAGAGTGGCATCTCACATGTGTCAACCCCGCCCGTAGCACTAATGGCTTTGCTACATATTAAGAGAGCCAGACAGATACCTGTGCATTTTTTATAACATTAACAGCTTTTGTTTGTGTAAATTTGATGTTGATCTGGTTCTGTTTTGGGCTACAGTGCAGCTTTTCGAGGTGATTGAGACGGATAAGACCCTTTACCTTGTCATGGAATATGCCAGTGGAGGTAAGTACATCAACCGTCATGTCCAGGAACGCTATGATGGAGCCCAAATAGGGTTGCAGATTTGGTGTCTAAGCTCCAAAATTAAAGTTGTTTGTGAGAGCGGTATGTGGCTGATCTTACAGATTAGGTCTTTCTTTAGGATGTGCAACAAAACAGAATAAAAATGGTACAATTTCTTAAAAACACTGCTTCCTTTTTTTCATCCATATCCAGAGAACAGGTAAAAAAATGGCTTCAGTTTAATATCAGCTTGATAAGACTGATTCCACTCTCGTGTAAATAGAAAAAATATATACATGAGTGGAATCAGAGCCTAATTTAGCAGATGAAATTGAAAGAACGCCCTGGTTTTCCTCGTCTTATTCGACTTCATTTATCTAATATATGCACAAACAAAAGGGATTTTTTTAATTTTTTGAATGTTGATTAGATTCATTGACTGAAATCATCCTTGATTATGTCTTATATATTGTTAATTTAGGTGTCTAAATCCACAAAGAGTTGTGTCATGGGTCAGCTGATCAGAGCCTGTATGCAAAATTTACTGAAGCCATTATTGTGGAGGTCAGCTAGGCCCTTTTTTCTTTTATACTATAAGTACATTTCACAGCTTTTACTTTTTCATTTTTGCTCCAGTAAAAAAGTTCAATCATTATTTCAACTTTACCAGAGTGTTTTCACTTAATTGAGGAATATTTGTACTTTTTCCATTTACATGCCTTATGAGCCTAAAACAATAGGTTCCTGGTTTAGTAGTGGTCCACTACATCCACACAGTTGTTTTTGTCCTGCTCGCCAGCAGCCCGTTTTACAAACATGAACGCCAATAATACATATTCACAATAGAAAGAGTAAATCATAATCTTGTGTTTTGGCAATCTTATGTTGTATCTTTGATAAAAATATTTTTATGGCTGTAGGGATGTAGTTGAAGTTGGTCATTGAGACATATCAATAGTGAGACTGAGACCTTACTGACTCAGTTAATAGATCCATCAGAGAAACACAGTGTCTAAGGGGTTTAAGTCCTTCCAAACACTGATTCACTTCTGCAGGATTTGTTCTTATATTTTATGTAAGTATAATAAAAAAAATATATATAAGTATAATAAAAAGTATTTGCAAGAAAGAAAGCAAGCTTTTTTCTTTTTTCAGATTATTTTCCAGGTGCAAAATTTGCAATGGATGGAATCATCACACTGTGGCAGGAAAACACCTGAAAAAAAACAAAATTGTTTATAAAGCTTAAACTACTGGGCCTGGGTTTCTACATTTTTAGTATCTTCTCCCATTATAATGATAATACTAACTATTATTATTATTATGGGCAGTTTTGTTAAATTTGTCAT
>VOQK01001110.1:0-16972 GCA_015052645.1 Benitochromis conjunctus | reverse complement strand
CACTTTGGAGACATTTCCAGGTAAAGACTTTTACTTAAATGTACGAGACTTCCTTCCCAGTACATGAGAGCCTCTTCTCTCTATCGCACGTGCATTCAGACAGACATTCACCTCCCCATTTACTCTCAGCACCAGATCCTTCCTCAAGCCTCTGCCGTATCTTGCGAGCGTAACCTGTGTGCTAATAGCCCATAACCTCTGTGCAGATCAGTGGAGGTTATGCTATTTGCTAGTCGGTAATTGCCCTCTTCATCAGTACTCTGTGTGCGCAGGCAACAACGTGGCCAGCCCCGGGGTCCTCCTGATGTCATTAATGTGTGATTAGGGCCGGTGGGGAGCAGCAGTTAGGAGGTTAAAAAGCCCCTGACAGCCCTCATCATCGGCGAGGAAACCCTGAGACTGATGCAGGGACCGCGCAGATGGGCGAGAGCAAACGGCTGCCAAAGCTCTAACTTGTCATTCCTCCTCACCTCCAAAAATGAAGCCATGCTAATAAATGGTGCTGACATGGGCGTGCATGTGTAGAGCAGTAATCGAACAATTACTGTATACATGCACTGTGCGCAATACGAGCGCAATATGTATAGACACCGAAGTTTTCTTGATTGGGGAGAAAATAATGTTTGAGTAAAAACTGCTGTTAGGAGCGAGACCTAGAGAGAGTTAAGTACCCTTAAATGCACAAAGGTTTGCCATTCTTTTAAACTTAGTGACAGTGATTGGACTTGAAATGATGAGCCGGTCTTGGGAATAAAAAGCTGACAAGTTAAACTTGACATAAGCAATCTAAACTACAACCAAAAGTGTCTGCCTAAGTGCTCAATCATGTCAGGGCTTTCAGATTCCTTTAAGTTGTCATCTTTAATGCATGAGACAATTTCCAGCCCGGAGTGTGCAACAAAGTCATTAGATTGGGAGGAAAGATGAAATATAAATCAAGCGTCCCTCTCTGCCCCCTCCCCAGTGAACAGGTGGCTGAGTTGAATGAGAGGGTGCGCTAACTTGGCTGTCACCGTGTTTTCCAACAGAACCGCTGCCTTCTAAAGCCAAACCACCGTGAATTATACATCTATGGCAGTAATTCTCTCTGAGGAGAAAGCGGGAGAGAGAGAAAGTGAGAAGGGGAGCTAAGAGAGTTAGAGAGATTAATGGCTGGAGCAGTTGTTTTTGACGCAGCGATCCTTGGCTCCACATCCTGCCCGCCGCTTATTGGCTTTTCAGAGCACATTTATTTATTTCGTTAACAAGAGAGAGTGGCCACATTGCTGTCACTTTTTTGGCTCGCCCAGCATCACAGCAGACTTGTCATCTCCTACGCTGTGGCGTGCGCCTTTGAACCCTGCCGTGGACTACAGAGTGAGAATATTAATAGTGCAACAAAACAGGACTTTAAAAATAACACGGTTTTGTCAGAAGCCAAGTGTCAGCGACTCTTTTTGTCTGGCAGACTGACCTGCAGGAGAGGAAAAAAAGCGTAGAGGTTTAAATACGTCACATGTTTTATGACAGGTTTTCAAGGACTTGTGAGGGAAGCAATCATGACTCATTATCTCATGTAAACATCTAGACAAATGCTGACTTTTTGCCATCTAAATTTACCTTTAAAAATATGCTTTTATTATGTTTTTATTTGGACCCCAACAAGATCTTTTTAATAGAAAGTGGAGCCTATTGCAGCCCTTACTGGCTTTCTAACAAGATGTTAATGTTGATGATCTGCCTTGACATCAGTAAGATAAAATTTCCCAGTTGTTTCATAGCTACGATTGAATGCTTGGCACAGTTACTGATAAAATGTATGCACTTGGTACACCTACAAGAGATGCTTGGCCATGGAAACCCATGCCATGAAGCTCCCAGTGCACAGTTCTGGCACTGATGTTAATGCCAAAGGAGGTTTGGAAGTCTGCGGCGACTAAGTTAGCAGAGTTCTGGTGACTTCCATGTACTGTGCATCTCAGTCCTCAGTGACCGCTCTGCAAATTAGGCCAATACATTTGTCTATATACTGTATATCAAGTCTCATTCACATCATTAATCTCATTTATAAAGAAGAAATACAGAAACCTAAAAAAAAATGGTAAAAAAAAATCTGCAGATTGCTCTTGGCATCATGTCATGCTGAGATTTCAAAATAAAAGGGACAGTTCACTCCAAAATGAAGTTTACATTTTTCCCTCTGGCCTGTAGTGCTATTTGTTATTTACATCACTGCAATATGATTTTTTTTAATCATCCGCAGCGATGTCTGCCTCGTCTCGTATAGCCATCTATCTGTCCATTTCTTAACTGCTTACCTAAATGGCCCCTGTAGTGCTACAAATGCCAAAATACCTCTGAAAGCTCAACAGTAATGTCTTTTTCCAGGAATCATAACAAAGCCACTTAAAAAATATCCACAAACCTTATTGTAGCTAATGTGACAGGATGTAAACACAAAAAAGTCCTCACCCGGAAATGAACTGTAATCTTGCTGGCTGCATGTTTCTTTTGTAGACAGTAGAATCGAAATAGCATCTTACAAAATGTTTGCTTTTTTGGCCATGTAATGGTGTATATATCAAACAGGTATTGACAATCAGGCTCAACCTCAGTAAAATAAAACTAAAGCTAAAATATTTCATTACAGTCAAGAGAAGGCAGACATTTCTACAGCCAGTATGTTAGATGGATACATGGCATTACAGGCCAGAGATGTGTGCATTAGATTTTGGGTTAAACTGCCCCTTTAAAAGTTCTAAGCAAAAGACATTGAGTAGGCTGATGTCAGATAAAACTCAGGTGAAGTACAATCCAATATGAATAGTCAATCCATGGACTAATCTGTATTCAGCCTCCCAAGGGAGTTCGCACAAAGGGCCATCACCGGCTTAGCCAATAAACTTATTCAAGTCAGTTTCAACACGGCGCGGCATGTTCCAACATAATCTGTCCAGGAGGTTGTGACCTCCACATCCCCTGCCTGTGGAATAAAGAGGACCTCAGGTCGGGATGACAGGAGAAGTCTTCCAAGGAGTTCATGTTACCACATGTCATAATAACAAGAAGCTACTGTTCCCCCGCCAGGCTCCTTCCCCCTTTGTCTTGGAGGGGCTCTGAACAGGGGCAGACAGGACGCGCTGGCAGAGCTGAAACTGAATATTATCATTGGGGGGAATCTTGTTTCATGTTACAGTGCACCCTGCTAGCTGGGTGCACCGCTGCTTCACCCAACAGGGAACGGGCCACTTTTAAAATCTCGGACACAAGTTTCACGTGCAAGCACAAACACCTGTTCAAATGAATCCACACTTTCCAGTTAGCGTGGCTGAGCGTCAGACGTATTCGTGGGTTCTACATGTATCTCACTTGCTGCATGTTCACCCACAAGCTTTGACCGCTTAACTTTCCTGCTTACCCTCCATGGTGATTGAGAGGTCAATATCTCACTTTACCGCCAGCTACACTTTCCTCTGTCACTCACAGCTCCCACTCCATTCAAACAGCAGGTTAGCCCAACAAAGGAGACCGCAGGGGAGCTGCCCGAGCCTTCCGCTTGCGCACACACAACACAAGCTCACATGCACACAAACACACACTTAAAACGGACAGTGCACGCCGCGGTGCTGCTTGGAGCTTGACGGGTGCTTTGTGCTCATCCGTCAGCCAGCCCCTGGGTCCTGAAGATACCTTCAGTCAGCGAGACTGGCTCCCTGAAAGGAGGGATTCACACGGCTCTGAAATATTGATGCCAGGAGGGCACCTGGAGCACGCCGACCTTTTGACCTCTCCTTTACATTCTTAGAGGAGGAGAGGAGGTAACAGAGATGGAGAGAGGAAAGAGGAGGAGGCTGAAAGTGTGAGGTGTGGCCAGATGAAATAGACAGTAAACTTTTAAAGGGAATTTTGTTTTGCTAATGATGTAAATAGCAGATTGTCACATTTGATATGAAAACCATTATTCAGGAATTTAGTCTGACAAAAAAATTATGCATGAATTTTTAAAGAAATTATTACCTCTATGTAACAGAAAAATCTCAAAAACACTGGAGAACAGATAGCACAGAGTTAGCCTTTGACTCTAGGACAGAGAGATGAAGCGACGAGAGAGAAAGATGGATAGGGAGGGAGTGGGGCAGACGGGGAACGGGTCGGAAGTTTGACATTCCTGTGGGCGATGTGTGTCTCGTCAGTGAACGCGTTTGGATTCTTTTAACGGGAGTCGATACCCCCTTCCGCTTCCCAAGCACTCACTGTGAGCTGAGCCAGGGTAATGCCATTGAACCGGGACAATGGGACCTCTTAAAAGGCAGCTTTTAACTGGGCGTGTGCACGTGGATATCAGTACAGCTGATAGTTTTCCATGTAAGAAGATCAAAGACAGAGACACTGGGTGGAAGCTCAGTGAAGAAGTAGACACATAAATAAATAAAATGACTAGAGGGAGTTTGTTTTAAAGAGCAAAAAAGTGTTGCTGTTTGGCTGTTGTACAACATACAGTCGTTCATTCTCCATCCCCTCTTCTTTTCCTCCTCTTTTTCTCTCTGTCCCCCCTTTTTATTTTTGCACAGACACACATGCTCCAGCGTAAGCTCTTCAAGTTTAAAGCATGATATTCAAAGGCGCTTGGGTGCCTGTATCAGTGCTTTAGACAAAAGGGCTAGCTCTTAGGAGATAGAGGGGACATCTGAGGCAGAGAGAGAGGGGGAGACAGGAGCAGCGAGAATGAAAGAGAAAGAACGAGGAGGGTGAGCAGGGTTAGAGAGACAGAGGGTGAGACAGAGAAGGAGAGAGTGAGTGAGACAAGGGACGAAGAGAAGGAGGGGGCGCGATTGCACGCTTTCAACTGCCTTTTGTGGGCCTCTCTGCAGATGTCACCAGCTGTTCCCCTGCACGGAGGGTTCCAGAGCGTGGAACATCGCCTCCGGCCCCGTCCTCGGCCACCTTTCAAGTGTCAATCAGACAGGAGGGGTTGGGGGATGGTGACTGAGGGGTGGGGGACCGGCTGAGGGAGGCAGGAGAAAGGGGGAGTTCGGTGGAAGGGAAGCAAAGGGGGCGAACAGACTGGGCTTCGGTCACTGTCCTGAGAACAGTGCCAGCGATTTGCCATTGATTTAGCCCCCCTCCGATCCGCTCAATAACAGAGAGAGGATAGAGCCAGCCGTGTGCGGCGTGCAGACAAAAGAGGCCCGTGGGCAAGGTTAGCTGGAGATCACACGGCTGCTAGGCTACTACTTCCACAGGGCTAATGTTAGCCATAGTGGTAGTGATTAGCAATAGTTGATGCCCTGAACCCAACCCCTCCTCTCCTCCTTGGTTCAACACATGCATAACCGTGAGGGTGACCTACGATTAGATGTGTGTGTTGTAGCGGGGAGGAGAGAGTACAGTGGTGAGAGCAAGAAAAGTTGTCACTGCGAGCAAACAAGCAAACATAAAAGAGGCTGACAATATGGTGTGATTGACACTGAGACCAACAGCGTCTAACGAGGAGGAGAAGGTGTGCTTAACACCGCTTAACCTTGGAGCGTCGGGTCGGGTGACATAACTCCAAGACACTTTTATTGACAGCATCAATATCTACTGTACACGGCCGCGTGTATAACCTTCTGATCGAGCCAAGGATGATGGAGCCGAAGCCCGCAGCACAGAGCCATTTAATCACTCAGACAGGGTCAGTCGTAGAAACTCACAGACAGGAACCCAAACGATTCTTCCGCAGTTTACATTGGCAGACAAGTCGGCATCAGAAAGTGGTGCTGCTGTCACACTGATGAGATATAATTCAAAGCCTGAAAAAACACCCTTATTCCCTTGTTTTATTGACAGCCAAAAGTGAGAGTCGCAGACTCTCACTGTATCTTATCAGGCGGTGTAAGTAGGTCTATTATACACACTATTGCTGCTGCCCTGCTGATAACCTCTGCGCCGGAGCTGTAAAACAAAGGCCTTTGAAGAAGAGAGGAACCGGTAAATTTCATGTGATTTATGATCTCTGAGAACAAGATGGCTGAGCAGAGGTCCCAGACCATGGTTGACCTGAGGGGTTCCTGTTGCTTCCTCGTGTGTCTGCATGCGTTGCCCTGGCTTGCAAAAACAAACTCATGTACATAAAGGATTACAAATGTTTTACATATGTCATGAAGAGTAAATGCTATTGAGGGAGTCAACAAAGGTGGGAAAAAAGGGATTATGTTCCTAAGAATATAAGAAAGCACAGATTAAGGCTGAGTCGTGCCACCATATAGCGAGATAAGCATCATGATTATTATAAAAGAGAAGAAATCACAAAATCTGGTGCATTGTTTGTATTTTGAGACTCCAGACTGACTGTCTAGCCTGAAGAGCTGCAGCATGAATGAGGGGAAACTGTTTATTTGTTTGTTTGCTTGATTTAGCTGCTTGTTGTGCATTTAACGTAATTTCCATGACTTGCGCTAATCTTAAACCACAGCCTTTCGATATGTACAGATCAAGGTGATGTGACATTTTATTTTAACAACAATTTTAATGATAATCTCTTCAAAACAAAACTTTTCACACTTGATAGTCAACTAATAAAGGATTAGATAGATAATTTTAAGATGTAATTTTGATTATTCTAACCAGCTTACAATTTTTATGTAAGTTTGATGTAGATTTGAATACTCATCACAAGTCAGAAACATATTTCCTTGCTTGCGAACAAGAGATGACCCCTCTTTAAAATGTCATCACAAAACAAAGAAGGCCAAATCGCTCGTCTGCCAGACATGTAGCAAAACACAACTTTAGTGGAGGGGCCAGCACTTTTTCCAAGGGGTAATATCCTTTGGCATTAATCACCCCTGTCATCAATCAGAAGAGCGTGACCATCCCTCCTTTGCGCCCCCCTCCTAGTTCCCTGCCGCACACTTTGCAGTCTATCACCATTAGAAAAAGTTGAAAATTCATAAATCAAATGAATGACCTCGGCTATCCTGCCACACGCCATCACCCCCCCACACACACACACACTCCTCATCACATCCCCTGCCCCCCCTCCTGCCAGACCGTACCCCTTTCATCCTCCTCGACCTTCTATCCATCAGAGTTCATCAAACGCGTCAGAAATCAAGAGTGGCTTCCTCAATATTTCCTCATCATCTACCCTCCATCTCCCGGATTTGAAGCCACCATTGACCAGGCCCCACACCCACCTCCAGTCTGAGGTCATGGGGTCACTGCGAGGTCTCGTGGCTGGTTGGCTGATTGTGTCTTTGTCTCTGCTGGTTTGAAGTTCTGCTAACTTTAGGAGCCTGCTTTCTTGCTTATTTAGGTGGCCCCATGGCCACAGAGTCCTGTGTTTTTCTGATCCCCTCCTGCAGAAGTGAAAAATAGCAGGAAATGTATATCTGTCATTGTCCATTCAGGAGATCACCTGTAAGGAAACGAAGCGGCCAGCAAGTGCTGACACAATCATCCCTGCGCCTAGCAACACATCCTGGTTCCGGCCCAGACGCGAGGGACCGTACAGTACGTCTGAGCTGCTTCACTTCCTGTCCCACAAGGCAGGGATAGGGGCGGGTTGACGGTAGGTTATCACAGGCTGGACGGGGAATTCTGGAAAGAAAACAAAAAAGTACTGGCTTTGGTGTTAGATATATGATTGAAATTACGGTCAGATGCATTGAGTCAGATCTTATCTACAAGTTTTCCCAGAGCTAAAGTCGGAAAACAGACACACAAAGCAATAGCAGAAAAAAAATTGATCTGTGCCGGAATTAAAAAGTCAGTGGATATTTTTGCATGCCAGATTTGAGCAAGAAATCATTAAGTGTTACATTGCCAAGCTATAAAGCAGGTGTTCCACATAGAAAATGATCTCATACGATATTCACGACACCTGCTTTCCATTGCTACCTTTAGCCAGAACTCGCGCCGCTGAATGACCTCCTTCAGTCACGCATGTTTTGTGTTGACTGGTGGTTTTTCTTAATCCTGACTCAGCGAATGACCACTGTTTGATCCTCTTTGTTGTTGTGATGTCGTGTTCCTCCCATTACAAAGAGTACCAGGAAACAGTGGCCCCTGGAGAGATGAGAAAGAGACCCTGTTTGTCATGAGCAGAAGTCATACTCGTGATTACAACCCAGCCTTGCACCTGGCGCCCACTGACATGCCAAGTACACACACTTTGGTATCCTTCTCAACCATACACACACAAACACACACACACGCATACGAGCTACATTTAATATCACAAGATGGACAAAAATAGAAAATAAGCAATGAATCCCGCGTGCTACGTGCAATAAAACGATTAAGTTTTAAGAAAGTATATGGCGACCCCTTGTGAATAATGGAGCAGCCGAAAGTAGCTTTCTTACTACTGTATATGACATAACGCTCAAATTTATTCTGTGACTCATATTTATTTATTTTACCACTCTGTAATTTCAGAATAATTTCCCCTGTATTGCCAGAAAGTTTTCTGGAAAGAGAAATGTAATTTGGAGCTGGTTATTAAGGAAAACAGACTATGGTAAAGGTCCTATATTCTCTATAATCAGTACTAAAATATGTCGTTCTTTTCATGAAACATTATAGGGAATTGATCCTTAAAGAAAAAACAGTGCAGACGCACAATGGCACGGCAGATGGCCGCTCCTGCCTGAGCCAGGTTCTGCTGCAGGTTTCTTCCTGTTAAAAGGGAGTTTTTCCTTCCCACAGTTGCAAAGTGCTTGCTCTTCAGGGATCATCTGATTGCTGGGAACACCAGTCCCCAACTGTTGGGTCTTTACCTTGCAGTAGAACTAGCACTGAAACAGCTGTTGTTGTGGTTTGATACTATATAAATAAACATGAACTTGATATTAAGTATTTTTTCATTTTTCTTTTAGATTTAATCATTAATGTCCAAGCCTTGAATGGTAAACCATTCATGACATCCTCAAGAATAGTACTGGGCTGTGCTGTGATTTTGTCAGCCAAATGTTCCACATTCATCATATTGGCTCCAAAAGCATTTTTATTGCACAAAATGTTTTGTGGTCATAAATCCCTAGTTAAATTACCCATCCATCCATCCATCCATCCATTTTCTTACTCTTATCTAATTCAGAGATAAGCATAAGGCTGGCACTTATCCCAGCTGCCATAGTGCAAGATGCAGTGTACACCCTGGACAGGTCGCCAGTCTGTTGCAGGGCTAACACAACAGAAATTATATTTTTTACAGTCAGTTTCTTTTTAAATAAATAATTTACCGGTATTTTATTTAAGACCAGACTGACTGGAATCTTGGTCTTTTATGCCCTATGACTATGACATTAAAAATGCTACTATTACTGCTCTATGAGCTGAATTGTATGCAGTTATGTGGAACATCCAGTTATTTCATCCCCTAAGTTTGGAAAACATTTTCGGAGTATGTGTTGCTGAGCTTTTTTCCATCTTGTGTCCAGGTCTCTTAGTACATCATTGCTCAGTATTAGGCAGAATAAGATGTCATTTTAGAGGGTTATAGGGAGAGCTATATAAATAGGGATACCGGCTACCCGTTTTGTTGTTTGTACATGTTTTCTGACATTTCTATTTGGACAGAATTAAAAGTATTTGTAGTAAATGCAAGTAGCGGGAGGTAAAGAGTCAGATCTTAGTTGAGTCCATAAAGGAGCTGATTTTTATCAGCTTTGGAAAAATGTTAGAATCTCACCAAAACCGCATGGAAATAAAAAAAATTTGGCTCACAAATGAAAACAAATGCTGAGTGCCTCTGTGCATGAGCAATGCTTTCCAAGGATTGTAATGGGTGAGGGGTTACATCTCTGAACTTTATTCAGGGGCAAACCACGGGCCAAAGGGAAATTTATATTTGTATATGCGCTCACCCAGGAAACATACATTACACTATTACTAAAAATACACTCCAGAAACCACCAAGCATGTTGAATCAAATCCAATTTGGCAGCAGCAGTTTGTATTGTGTGGTTAAGGCATTAAAAAAAGAGAAGTGCTTTGACATCTCGTTTTTGTGCTCACGAGGAGTCACATTGCAAACTGGTGGAATCAAAGACTTGCTGAAAACTTTGAACAGTTTTTTTTTGTCTCCTTTTGAGTTGAAAGAACCGTGAGCAGGGTGTAGCTCCATATCTTTCATGCTCCTTTTTTACTTTCTTCTCCTTTTCTTTGTAGCATTCAAGTTCACTTAGTCCCTTTCTCAATGCCACGGTGTCTTAAACTCCTTTTTCACCTTTTCAAACCTCTTATTCTCACCTTTGAATTTAGGCAAAACTGCAGAGAAAGAATAGATTTGGAAAGTGTCTATTATGCTTCTCCTGCACACACAGTTACAATTGCCTCTTCTGTTTCTGTCTCTGGTGTGCTGGCTGCCAGCTCTGGAGGAGCTCCATTGTCTCTTGGACCAGCACCTGTCACCACAGTGTTAAAATGCAGAGGGAAAGGGGCCGTATGGAGAAGGACGCCCTCAGCAGGCCAATGGATCCGTGTGTAAATGCTTCAGTTTGCACACACATAAACACACGCACATACTCACGAGTTATTCCTTGTTAAATTGGGGAGGGGTGTGTTGGAGGTGTTGTGGAGGTCACCGAAGCGGTGTGTATGTGTGTCAGTGTGTATGTGCGATTAATCCACTGAGCAAAGACAGTTTGAGCTGTTTAACAGCTGAGTGTCAAAGGGCTTTTATCAGGGTGAGTGGCGCCTTGACTGACACACGCACACGCATTTTTCACACCACTCACACATTAAAGTATAACACAGATTTATCCAATTAGACTCCATTAGCACATATGCACACTCACGCGCACCACATAGGCGTCAGAGTGGACGGAGCGGATACTGCTATCATTAAAAGAGCAGACGCAACAAAACACACACAGCCTCACAATTCCACGTCTGTCTTGTACGTCCAAGACACAGTAAAGCCAGTTGTTTGATCCATTGTTGGGAGTAGCATGTTAGTATAATTTAACATTAATGTAAGTCATTACCATTTACAAATAAATATTACAGTTATTGAAGATGAACTCCATTACTGGTAGTTGTTTCATAAAACTAAAGTTCCTGGCTCTTTACCTTAATAAAGAGTAGCATATCCATCTGAACACACTCATCAGGGGGGCTTTCATCAGCAGGAAACTGCAGAATTTTACATTTGCTCAGAATTATTTCTGTACTTTTTCTTTTCTGATTTAACTGAAGACACCACATGACTTAACATTACTTTTATTAATTTTTTTCATATTTATCTTTATATACTTAGTTTCCAAACCCATTCAGTAACAAGAAGCACTGCGAAAGTGCAAACGTCTGCCAAGGTAGCTCACTCTCTGGACAATATTTACTTTTAAGGAAAAGCTTATTCTATAACATTACACAGCAGTATATTTCTAACTCTTCTAAATACCTTTTTAAAGCTATATGCATTTTGGGATCAACTTGAAAGAAAGGCAGCTGTGAAATGTAAAAGTGAGATCAGAGGTCAAAGGTGACATGATATTTAGATGCAAACTATAATGTGATGTTTAGAATACCCATATAACAGGATAAGTTCCTAAATGTTGGCAATACAAATAAAGTCAGTAGAATTTTAAGCAAAGTTTTAAACTTAAAAGGCATTATGTGAAGGTTTGATCTTCTTTAACCTTGAAGAAGAGGTCAGAGGTCCAAAGTAACTTGAAATTTAGAATCCCCATATATTAATCCCTATATGTCAATATGTTGTCAATACAAACACTGGCAGTAAGAAACATAGTTTTAAATAGTGCTAAATAGCATTATTATTAGTTAGCTCTTTAGCTCAATCTGTTGACCTTGAAGAGAGGTCAGAGGTCAAATGTGACATGATATTTAAAATCTTTATACGGCACTTTCTATATGTTTACAACACACACCACACTTGTAAGAATCATAGTTCTAAGTTTTAATGCAAATGGATCTCTTAAGCATAAGTTTGAGAGTGAGTTGAACAGAACAGCAAGCAGGAAAACAAAGACATTTATTGTGGCTATGTGCGTGCATTAAATAGTATTTTTGTAATAACCATAAACTCAACAGTTTTTTTTTTAACTTATAACACTGAAGAATTACAGTTTCACTGACTGTGAGCTGTAGTAACTCTGCAATAGCAAGTGTTAGCTACATGTCCATGCATCCATGGACAGGAGTCCCTTTGTACATCAGTGCATTTCTCATGTCTGCAACATGCATACATATGTTTACAGCGATGCATACAGCTGAACATACTCTTGTTAATAAAAATACCCTCCTCCCTCAGTGTAACCTACATCTTTATCTAAATAAAGGCATGTTTCCGATTATCATGCTAATGCAAAGCCATTGTTTACCAAACCACTTTCCTCTGCCCCCCCAAGACCCTCCTCCTCCCTCCTTCTTTTCCCTCCTGCCCCTCCCTCCCTACCCCCATCTCCATCCGGACCTCCCGATTGTACATTTGCAGCCCCCAAGTCCTCCATCCAGCCATTATCTCCTCTTATCTCTTTCTAAGTCCCTGTCACCCCTGCCCAGAAAATGGTCTCATATTGTTACTCAGGAGGAGTTAAGACGCTCTTGGTCGTACTGAAATGCTCCCAGCAGATGTTTTAGCATTTGAGCGCTTTTTATTGCCTGCACTTTCTTCCTTTGAGGGGTGGCGGGAGGGAGAATAGGATAGAAGGGAAGAGAGCGGGGATGGATATATGGAGGGGAGGTGGTTTTAAACAGTAGAAGGCCAACAGCTGGTTGCTTCTCCCTCCCTGGGTGCATTAACCTCTTTGGCCTTTTTGCAGCAGTGCCAGTACAAGGAGCCTCTCAGCATCTGGAGCTTAAGTAGGGCGAAAATATCACTGTTGCTACAGTGAGGGGACAGCAAATCCTGGAAACAGACTGTAAGATAGGAGAGCGGGTCATGCCACCATAAATGGAGAAGACACAGCAGGTTGATGAATGTCTTAACATAGGATTATAGGCATTTGGTCAAAACAAACAAACAACAATAAACAGTAAAAACACAAAAACACTTCTAAAATTTAAACAGGGTTCCTTATACTGCTTCATTATAGAGAAACATCATCATCAAACATGTAGCTAGACAAAGAAAAAAACAATTGCCCCAACTTAGAACTTCTCTATGTGATAGAACAGGTGTTGAAGGGTTAAACAGATTCTTAGCATGTCAGATTCAATAATGGTTTCCACTGAATCCACTGATGCCACACATTCAGTGTCCGAAATTGGCTTTATTGTGCAGTCAGACAATGACAGTCAAACAAAAGAATAACTTTTATCAACATCATATTAACATTTAAAACTATAAACATGTAAGACAAACAACTCTGGCTGCCATTCATCCGTAGTGAGTGTAGGCTGTCAGGCTGCTGTTTACCTCAGCTGCTGTTCACGGCTATTTACTGTAGAGGAGCCAGTGAAACTTGATGAAAGGAGTCTGATATGAGTCGATGAGTCAGTGAAGCTTATTTCTTTCCAATGACAGTGATACCAAGGTGAGTTGTTAAGGACATGCTGAACTGTTTTCTTGGTAACCACTGCTGTTTTTGCCACTGTTAGCTGCTTTTAGCTTCTGTTAGTCTCTGTTAGCCGACATCAGAGAAGTTTTCTTTGAAGTGAATGTGACGTTGTTGAACTCTGACACTTAAAAAAACTCTCATACAATTTGAGAATGTAATGAACATTATCAAAAACTGTTTCTCAGACGGAAAGTGTGATTTTTAGGAGCCTAACATTAGCTGGCATAATGTTATCTCATAACCAAGTGTTTAGCTAAGCTAGCTCGTTGACAGCTGTCCGGAGAAGTGAGGATTGCATGTCTAACATGCTGTCAATAAATAATTGCAATCATTTTGGAAAGAAATAAGCATGTTTATGCACTTTTTCACTTGTTAGAACCCTGACTTAGGTTTCACATTTCATGCAGATGCAAGTCATGTTATCTCTTTGCCTCGTGATTTAGCTTCTTTGTTGATGACGACCCCTTCTCAGATGATAATACATAGGTGTGATCTTTCATATCTTGAGCCTGAAGATGTAGACTGAATTCAAATTTGCCTTCACTAAAAATTAACTCCTACCAGTTGTCTTCTCCTCCTCTTTGGTGTACTATGTGTATGGCCAGTATTTTGCCATATAAATCGAATTTAAAATACAGATTAATATGGCAGCTTGTATAAACTGATGCACACTTCAGTTATTTTTAATGGATTAATTCTAAGTTTATGATAATGCAATCAACTTATTGGAAGACATAATTACACGCTGTATCGTATATATTTATGAGTTCAACATAATTTTTTTCTTTTAAATAGCATCAAAAAATGACTGACTGTACCTTTAAGAAAATATAAAGCTTTTGGCCATGTGCAATGTGACAGCTGTCACTTTAAGAAGTGCTAAAATCGAGCACAGTGTTAGTTAATTTCAATAAGTAGAGCAACAGCAGGCTACAGGTTTCAGTGAGAAAACAAACAAAATGAAAAATTTACTTGTTCGCCTTTAAGAATCACACATAACAACAACCGAGTGAAAGTTCTGTTCGTCACTTGTCAACATACCATTTATTTCCATGTAATACATGACACGGGTAATATTCCCATAATATTGTAAAAGCACAGAAACCATAATGCCTTGCTAGATATGCATTAACATATTTAATTCAATTACGCTACTTCAGTTACTGTGTCATAGTCCTCTGGTTTGATCATTGTTTTTATATACAAGCCCCCAGTTAAATGGCCAACAGAAGGTGAAGAGAAAGCCACCTGAAGCAGTAATTGCAGAGTGTGTGAGACGAAAATGAAGGCATACATATACACACACACGCACGCAAGTCAGTCACCATTCAGCAGGCACCACTTTGAACGTCCAAAGTGTACCTTTTCTTGAGTAAACAGGCTGATTGTCTGCGCTTCTCTCATCCCCTCGGCAGCTGCTTCTCCTTAAGCCTCTGCCATCGCCGTCATCATTACCATCATCATCATCTTTATAATCACCCCGCTTAAACACAAGACAACAAAGGTTGAGGCACACAATGGGCCCCAGTGGCTTTGAGGAACATATCAAGGCTTAGTGAGAGAAAAGACAGAGTGTTGACTGTCTTTATTTGAATAGGTAGCCTTTGCCTCATGCAGGGCTTGGCCCTTTCTTCATCTTTACTCAGTATTGGATGTTGTATGCTCAAGGGAAAGGTGTGCGAGTGTGGGTGGGTGAGAGCATGACAATAGGGGCAGGTGCTCCTGAGTTTACCTTCATGCAGTTTGTTAGCTCAGGGAAAGGACACACAAACACACAATGCTCAAGGAGACGTGTTTTCTCTTGGACATTCGTCTGTCGTCTGTGTCATCATGGCCTCTTCCTTTTGAAATGTATGTGTATCATATTGCTAATATCTAAAAGTGATAGTGCTTTCTAAGCTTCACCATTGATGGCAGGAATTCATTTTCTGTGTTGATACATGCAAAACACAGCATACCCTCCAATTAAATCAGGTTATTTAATGTTTTAAAGGGACACTCACTTTCAAACAACAGCCACAAAAATGTCTTTTGTTTCCGGTTAGAACTTAAAATTAAGTCTGGAGCGCATCAAGGGTACAGATATTAAAAGACAAACTTTTAAAATTGTGTAACATATAAGATTTCAGGATTTTGGAGCATACTGTACATAAAAGTTAGCAGCATCTCTGGCTTTGCGTCGCCAGTTACAATGAACCTTACTTATCTTAATAAACAATTTGACAAATGTGCCCACTCCGTGTAACAATAAACAGGTTGTGTGAAGTGGTAAAGTAAGCAAGTTCATTATTCTTGAAATTAAAAAGTCATACACAACCATATTTCTGTACTTGCTAACTTGACAAGTAGCAGAAATATTAAGCAGTTTAAAAAAACAGCCAAAGAGTGAAGTTCAAACCCTGCCAGCGTTCATATGTCTCCACATCTGGCCAGTTGCTCTGTGAAGTTGCTTTGAGGTTGTCAGACACAGACTCCTATCTCCAACTGTTTGACCATCAGATCCATACTTATGATGGAGTACTTCCCAAGACAACTTTTTTGCTCAAGCCCTTGTTTTAAATATTTAAACTACTACTGCTCTCAAGTTTTGAATGTACAAAGCAGTACCTTTCACGTGTTTGCCTATAAAAAATTCTTTATTGTCTTTTCATGCCACAAGTTGAATTAAGAATCATTAAATGTAATTAGTGTGCACATTTTAAAAAAAAAATCTCTGTGCTTTTTTTTTTTTTGACGGACCTTATTTACCTCTCCTTCTTGGAAAGCAAGTAGCATTGAGTCATTTTCTGGCAGCCATAGGAGATGAGGGCTGAAATTGCAGGAGTGCACACTTCTAGGGCCAAGTCTCATACGGCAGCACAGCTAGAAATTAATTAAAAAGGGATGACAGCGAGAGAGGGCAAGGAAGAAAGAGAGGGAGGGCAAGAGAGAGAAAGGGAGAGGGACGAATGGAAAGGGATGACGAGGAAAATAAAACCATGCACAATAACAGGGTGTTGTGCAAAAGCGTTGCTACATGTGTGCGCCTGCGTGCTGGTTTGCATGGAGCAGTTGTCCTGCCACAGACAGATGAGGGGAACAGCACGATCCTGACACAAATCCTTGGTAAGGGTCCTTTTCCTGCCCTCCCTCTCTTGCTCTTTTCTCTTTGCCATCAGTAAATCCGGGTTTCACTACAACTTAAGCACTTAGCTGTAATCCCCATGAAGAGGCGATAGCCCTGCACAAGTCACTTTTCGACCATTAAAGGCATACAATAGGGGCGTGTTAGGGACTCACTTAAATGGATTGAGCACAAAGCCTGTGCTTGATAAGTTTTTAGCAGGGAAGAATCCGTCGTTTACACCCCTCCTTTTGTGCATTCTCTTAGATGTACTTGTCTCAGCAGTCTAAGCCGATTTTATCCCTCTTTTTGCGTTTGTTTAATTCCTGCAAAACAGAAAGGCTTTAGAATATGTCCTATTTCCTTCTTTCTCCCTCTCCCT
>VOQK01001106.1:0-14429 GCA_015052645.1 Benitochromis conjunctus | reverse complement strand
ATTGCTGGAGCTCGCGGACAAATTACAAAAGAACAAGAAACGCAGCCTAAACTGAAAACTAGAACTTACTGATTACATAACAGAGCAAACAGGAAACAGACACAAGCAGGGAATGACGAATGATGAAAAAAAAAGAAGGAAATTAGGATCACATCAAATAAATCAAAATGTGGTACTTTCAAAACAACATGTCAATCTTCAATACTTGGTTGGGATTCCCTTTGCCTTAATCACTGCCTCGATGCGCCGTGGCATTGAAGCACTCAGCCTGTGGCATTGCCTGGGAGTTATGGAAGCCCAGATTTCCTTGATGCTGTCTTTGTTTTGGGTCTGGTGGACATCATTTTACTCTTTATAAAACCCCACAGATTCTCAATGGGGTTTAGGTCTGGGGAGTTGGCTGACCAGTCAAGCACTGTGATGGCATGGCCATCAAACCAGGTTTTGGTGCTTCTGGCAGTATGGGCAGGGGCCAGGTCCTGCTGGAAGATGAAATCTGCATCTCCATACAGATCCTCAGCAGAAGGAATCATGAAGTCCTCTAAAACATTCTGGTAGACTGTTGTGGTGACCTTGGATTTAAGAGAGCAGAGTTTACCAACACCTGCACCAGACATTGCACCCCAAATCATGTGGATATTTCACACTGGACCTCAAGCAGCTTGGGTTCTGTTCCTCACCTGTCTTCCTCCAAACCCTTGGAGCTTGATTCCCGAATGAAAGGCACACTTTACTTTCATCAGAAAAGAGGACCTTGGACCACTGGCCACCAGTCCAGTCCTTCTTCTCCTTGGCCCAGTTGAGACACTTCCAACGTTGGCTCAGGCTCAGAAGTGGTTTGACCTCCTTAGTTATGATTCCTGTTTCCATGGGTTTTATGGGCTGGAAGCCCAAATTATGCCCAAAGTTGTGGACCCTGAATCTATAATCTATGAATGTTTAATGTTTTAAATGGAATTATGGAAATAAATAAACTTTTCCATGATATTCTAATTTTTTTTGTAAAGGGTCTGTATGTACAATGGAACTGTACTATTCAGTGCTAAGCAACTTTACATGAATTAAGAAGGTAGAAATAAAATAAAATGTAAAAACCTGCATATAGAAATCCATCAACAAAAGAGCAAACAAACAAAATAACCATGAAAAGATGTCCACCTGCATGATAATAATAAATGCACCAATCAGTGACTTTAACACTTTCACTGTCATGAAAAGCTATCAGACCAGTGAATAATGAAGCAGGGAGGCCTGACAGAGAAGCTGTCACAGAGTTTTCCCTTTGCTGACAGCGTCAGGGCTGGGTTAACTGTCGCTCCACCGAAAAGTTTGAACTGGAACCATTATTACCGTGAGGTAATCCCGACCTTTTATCCAAATAATAATACAGAGCGGGAGTGTGAACACTAGCTACATGTTAGATAGTTTTTTTAATGTTCCTAATTCATCTTCTAATGTTGCAGATGCACTGCCACCAAGGTACAGATTGCCAAGTTATATTTGGCAAATGAGACCTGACTGTAGTAAAAGCAAGAGAGAAAGGAAAAGTGCTGGGCATTCAGCCTAACCAACATCAACCTTGTGTGCAGAGCCAAAGGCCAAGAAGGACCAAATCTGGCTCCTCTGTCGTTGTATCTCCTTGGCACTTGTCAGCACGTAGTTGCTCCCACAGTTGTACCGTTTCTGACACAATGTACCAGGCACCCATATTTAATTAGCTCTAGGGGTTGATTTACACAAACACAATGGACACATCAGTAACTGCCTTGTTGGCTTGTCATTTGGCCCCTGAGTGGAGGCCACAAGGGGGGATTATGACAAATGATGAGAGAACACTGCCACAGCGACAGCCGTCACACAGTTACGTGAGTGTGTTTGTGATTGTGTGCGTGGAGGCATATGTGTGCATACGAGTGGTAAAAGCTGTGCCTGTGTCTGTTTTTATGGTTGTATGGGTACGAAAATGACAAGGCAGTGCATGTGTGTGTTTTGTTGGACAGGTGCACCAACACCTGGTCCACACATGTCATGCTGTGTGACCCTCAATCTGTGCCATCACCGAAAACAATGGAACAGCAGTGGTTTAATGTAACCTTAACACATGCACCTCATGTTGGACTACACGAGAACATAACTCTGACCTGGCCCATGTGCTTTCACTATGAATATACATAATTATAGTACTGATTATCTGTTCATTAATGTATATTCTTTTGTCTTCATAGAATAAAAATCTCCCTGAAAGGTTAATATTGATTTATATTTCATTAAAAAGTGTCTCTCTGGGTGTAAATCTAACACGTTGTCCTCAGTAAGGCCGGTAAACTACTAATTACAGTTTTATACAAACGACTCGGAAAGACCTTGTGAGGTTAAACCTTTTGGAGGGAGGACTCCCTGGCTTAATTGACTGTGTAAAGAAAATGAGTTCAAGTAGAATTTATTTCAGCATCATCAGAGTTTTATGGCACAATTTTCTTTATGGTGTCAGAAGGCACAACTTGTATCGATTAAATGGGAATCTTGTCCTCAAATAACTTTGGCGCTCCTTAAATTAGATTTCATCAATGAGAGAAGACGCCCTGAGTACAGACGTTGCAGGAGATGGACTTTTTTGGATGGCTTTCATTAAGTTTTTTTTCCCATTAATCAGTGTTTCACTAGCTGGGACCACGTCCTCAATTGTGGTGGGCGGTGGGCGACGGGAAGCTGGGAACTGATGCTGCGGTTTGGGGAAGGCCTCGATGGGGACTGGCAGCGGCTCCCGGGCCGAGCAGATCCCCAGAACTAACGAGAGTGGAAACGAAGGAGAGGAGAGAAAATGGGGGGAAAAGAGAAGAAAAGGGGGGGGAGGGAGGGGCACGGAAAATGAGAACAGCTGACACTAGTGAAGGGGGTGCTTATGTAACCTTGAGGCAGGATGGGGCGTGGATGAGGTGTGGTCCCGCTCCTGAAATTCAGATGATATCTCCACTAAATATAATCAGACTTGGTTGGTAGCGGTTCTCATGTGTCCAGCATAAGTGCTCCTGAAAAAAGCAGGAACAGTGGACCTGAGAGAGTGGGAAAACCTTTACAGCAGCCCGTTCTGCCTGATCATTTTGGCTGCCAAAGACTTTGTTTGTCATGAGGAAACAACCCAACCTTTTCTTCTAAGTTAGGTTACACTAACTTGATGACGTGCCTGATGTTGTCTTTGTTTTTTCTTTTTAGTTTTCAGGTTTAAGAACTAACCAAGGAAAGCAGGTGAAATTTGACTCCATGCCATCTCATGTATAAATAAATAAATAACTTGATGTACAGTATTCCTTTCATCTTTTCTAGCCTTCATCATGAGTGCTGCCTCAGAACGAAAATATAACATGCAGGAGTTTTTGGCAGCTGCCCACAGAGTGTCTATCTCAAAAATACAGCATTAAAAAACCTGACTGATATTGTGAAGGTCTTGCTCGTGCTGCTCAAACAGGTCTGACCCATTCGATCATAGTTTATGTACCCAGGAGGTTGTGGACTAGACTGAGGTTTAGGGAGCTTGAAGGCCCGATTAATGGCTTGTAGATGGGTTGCACGTGTCAAAACAACACATGCATGAATGCTGGGGCTCAGGTTTTCCCAGCAGAACATTGCAGCGTAACGGGATAATCGTTGTTATTCAGGTCACTTTGGTTTAACATGCAACATGGTTTCTTCCCGTGTTATCATTCTTATTCTTACACTGGACATATTTTTCCCAATAAGTGGAGGAAACATCCTCATTTGGTTTGTAGTGATGCATTCTGGTTCACTTGCAGTTTCTTCTGTCTTAAAAAAACCCCAAAACAAAATGAAAACCACTCTAATTTCACAAATCCATCAGCTGATGGCAGAATGCACATTCACAGAGGCACTGTGACACCAGTGTCTGTCTGACTTATGGGATTTAAACATGGTCTGCAGCAGCCCCTTAACTGTGATCTGCTTGTTCTTGTAGACTCGATTTTCATTATCTATCTATCTATCTATCTATCTATCTATCTATCTATCTGTGTCAAGCCTTGTTTTCTCATTTATGGCATTAGGCCGTAAAACCAAGGTGTCATATCTTACAGCAGTAACGAAAGACATTAAAAGACTATAAATCAATTGGAATCATATGTTCGGTTCAGTGACTTGTCTAAGAGATAACTTCAGACACAGTTGACAGAATACAGAAATACTGCCGCAGCCTTGTTTGAGGTGCTTTGAGAATATGCCGGTTTTCAGTCTGTCAAACACAAAGCCAGCCAGCCCCCATACCAGGTGAGAGAAAATGGCACAGTGCTCATTTCTTCACACCTCCCTCTCTCCATGATCTCTGATAACAAATGACACCATTACTTCTCCTCGCCAAGGCTTGTGTCATTGTCCCACTTAATTTTTGCGTACTGCTGAGGTAAGCAATGTTGCTGCCTGGCACTCGTCTCCCTCCGTCGCTTCCTCCCTCTCTGAGCCGCCGTGAGAGCCGTATCTCTGGGTAGGACGGCGGAGAACAGACCCCCGGCTCATGCATCTTCCAAGGCATCCTATGAATGCGTACCCCTAGTTCCTGCCTCCTGTGTGCATGTTTGTGTGTGTGTGTACATGAAAAAGAGAGTGTTTGCGTGCCTACAGAGGCCTCCGACTGGCGGCCAGGTGCTCCTAATGCTCAAAATGACGTACAACATTGTGACATCAGTGCTATATATGGCCAAGCGACATGCCCTTGTATGAACATGAGTGTGTGCCTTGCTTGTGTGTATATTTTGTGTGTGTTGTACCAATTTTCAAAAACATGTTTTTGCACACTTGCGGGTATACCCTGTAGTTCGCTGCTATGGAGCAACGGTATGTATCTTTCCTAAAGCGTGCATGTGTGTTTGTATTCGTGCGTGTGACTGATGACACAGCCCTGTCAGGGCATACATCGAAACGTTGTACAATGACACGTTGTGAGCGTGCATATACGTGCATAAGTGAGTGTGTGTTCGGTGGAAGGGTGACACCACTATAAGGAAACTAACTGGTAGCAAAGGGTGACACACAGGCAAAGCTGGCACTTGGAGTACAAACATAGATCAGTCTCCCGGTGGTACATTAAAAGCGACGACCCAGTACAGGCTGACCCCTCAGCACAAACGTCCTGTTTTCACTGACTCAACTTTGTATTCTGGCTAACATCCGGTGTTCACTCAGCCTTGGGAAAGATCCAGTGGCCCTAAATCGTCCCCCTGTCACTCATTGACTTTATCACTACAAAGATAAGCAAATAAATACATAAATAAACCGCCAGTGCCTTTGATGTGCATGAACTGTCAGCTGGCAACATATGGGAGGGGAATTACAGAAGAAAAAGTGTGACGTACAAAATAACGTACCCCTAGGACAGACAAAGATCAACCCCAAAAATCACTCTCACCCTCATTAACAATGTCAGTGGTGAAGGAGAGAGAAATGAGGACATGGTAACGGAAGGATATCTGCTATCTCTGGAGAGAAGGAGTGGGAACAGGGGGATGGGTCGGTTCAGGAGAAAGCTCCAGGGAGGGAGGGGAAGGGGAGGTAGAGGTCAGGGGTGGGCTGATGTTGATGGCTAGGGCACGTGGAGTACAGCGTGTTGATGCACGTGGAAAATGCCTGGAGAATGTCGACACAGCCTGAAATTCAAGGAAGGAAGCGAGTCAATTAGTAAATCTCTCTCCACTTTATTAGTTATGCTGAGGTGCCCATGCGCAAGGCACCAGGGAGTGAGTCCAGTGTGGGACGCCACGATCAAAACTGTGTGAATTTTTGATCCTTTTCATGTTTAAATATACAGTTATGAAGAAAAAAATCAGCATAATATAGACACGAGTAATGACACCAGAACAAAGCATCTGCCGATTCGGCCCAAACCACAAAAAGCAGACATCTTCTATCCAACAAACCCGAGAAGAGCAGCGAAAAAAAAATCAAACAGAAATAAACTAAAGATGAATGACACTAAAAATATGGGGAAGCACAAATAGGATGAGACAAAGTCAATGAGCAATAAACTAATGCAGGTAGGAACTGGAACTGAACTGGATGAGATGAAAATATATCTTTTTTCTGTTACACAACTCCCGCCATGCTCGATCTTGAATCGATAGCCTATTAAAGAGGACGGCAAAGTAATCCAACTTTAATCTAGAAAGTAGGAGGCAGTGGCTGGGAAACTGAGCTGCAGTGTTGTGAAGAGATGAGAAGTACACACACATGCGCACACACACACGCGCACACACACACACACACACACACACACACAGACAGAAGCAAGCTTAGATTTTTTAATTAATGAGCATCTCTGTAGTGTGACAGGACATCATGAGAGACAAGGGGTCATACACTGACTGGACAATAATACGATGACAGTGAATGTCACGTAGCTTCAAAGGAAAGTAAAAAAAAGTGCTGAAAGCCCAAGGATGTCATATCGGTCACATCATGGGATGTTTTTACAGACTGTATTTTTTTAATCTAAATTGATACTGTACAAGAAAAAAAAAGTCCTTGTCTGAATTGAGGATTTGACAGGATATGGCCTTGTAGTCACAAATAACTTCTTCAAGGCTGAGAGACAAGGTAATTACAGGACATGTATTGAACAGAGGACAAACGTGACTTATAGTTATCGGCATTCTGGGATCACCAGGGATGGGCCAGAGAGGTTGAAGGCCAGGTGAACACTGTTTGAGTCGGGGGATCATGGACTGGTGACACATTAGTGGTGGATTTACACCACATTTGGCTTGCTGTGAAACTAAAATAGCCACAAGGTGCAAAGGACCAAGGACTGCTAGTGCACTTCATGGAGCAGTGTGACTTTTTCTGGGTGTTTTGGAGTCAGCAGGGTGTCATGAGTATAAGCTGATTTAGGTGAAACAGGGTGGCTGAGGACAGCTTAAAATAAATGTGAATGAAAGCAGCGTCTGCGTCATTTATATTATAGTTTCTGTATTTTAGAAATCTCTATCAGCTTCAGTATATGCCAAGATCAGTTAAAGACGGCGACATGAGACAAATTTTCCACAAATCTCTACATGTCTATGTCTGAACATCTCCGAGCTCCAGTCAGACAGATGATGGGTGTAGAAAAATAACATGTCTGTTATTTTGAGAGAAATGTCAGTCTGCTGGAAGCTTCTCACTTGGGAATGTATAACTCGTGATTTGTCACTAAAAAATGTTTAAAAAAATGACATTTACCCCATGAAATGGATTGTAGATGTGTTTGTGGGAGCGCAGCCACTGGTAAACCAATGAGTGCGTACATGAGCGTCCACATTTGACTATATTACAAAGCAAGTGTGTATGCACAAGCATGAGAGTGTTGCGGGCTGTACCAAAGTGACTGTGCATTATGCATCTGTTGCCCAGCATATAAAGGTCAAGGCTGATTGTGTGTCAGAGGCTAAATAACAGAGGACCCTTGCTAATAAATGTCACCACAGATGATATTCAGAAAGAGAGCGGTGATGGTCGTCAACATGTGTTTGTGCGCACTTACACGCCCATAACAGTGCGTCGTGAGTTGGCGTAACCTTAACCCAACCTCTGCCCTCATTATTTTACCATCAGCCTTTACTGGCTAATTTACTGTTTACGTCACCTGACCTCCAGGTTTCACTACAGCAGCAGTGACAACACGATGACTCATCCTGCTCATTAGTGCAACCAGCGAGCGAGGGGTGTATATCCAAATATGCAGGTATGTTAGTTGTAGATGAATGATCATTAGCACATAGTTTCCTATGACTTAAAAGAGCCCAGTTACTTGCACATGTCGGATTCACGTAAATGAAAGTGCAACACCTGAGCACTAATGTATCTTAAATGACAGTTAAGGATGTCAAATAAGAAACAGGCAACATTCAGAGTATATCATACTGTACAGCCTGTAACTATTGATGCAAGACCTGTTTACTGATCATGAAGTGCGTCCCCTGAAAAGTAATTTAATCCACCGCGTTGCATTACAAAAAAGTGCATCCACATTTCTAATTTTCACTAATTATGCTGCATGTAGAACAGTCTTATGACCTGAGTGCAACAACAGAGATTTACATCCCTGGTTAGCGGGGCAGATTTTCTGCCGATGGCTAGTTTTACGTGGAGAGACTCCATGAAGCACATCTGCAGTGGACTGCGTGGATTGACATGTGTTACCACTACACCACTAGCTGCCATCTGTTTGGTGTACAGCGTTCTGGTTGACCTGATAATGCAGTACAGTATGTTCTCCCCCCTTTTCCCTTTCTCTGCTTAATATTTTCATACTTCAATATATTTTGGTTCAAAATGATCCCGTACATGTGTCGTCTACTCTCATAATCACTGTGTGATTTTTTTCCTTTTGAATGTGTCAGCATTTTTATTTATTTGTCTTATTTTATACTTTTGTTTTTTTTTAAAATAGCCGGTAATCAGGCACACACCTGAGGAAAGGTGTTATTGTGTTACCTGAACTGTCCTCCACGTCACCATCTAGTTTATTTGGAGGCTGAAGAGATGTCAATGCCTTACTTTAGAGTTTATGTCGGCTGTGAACTGGCTACTTTAAAGCTGGGGCTCTGAGTGAGCAGTTTGTGTTGTTTTTTTCAGCCCTTGCGGTCGACACTCGTACAGAACGCATTCGAACAAAGATATCAGACTCAAGGAATGACTCACAAACTAAGACGCTTTTTAAAAACACATCCATTCACTATCACAGCGCCAAGGTCAACCAGTTGTAAGCACACGGGAGCGTAAAACTGTAAATTCTAATTTGATTTGACAGTTTTTCTCGGTGCGTGAGTCAAAACCAACAAATACCAAGGACAAACAATGAATGCAGCAATTACACATTTTTTTAATCGCTGGTTATGAATGTGCTTTTTATACGACATTTACACACATGAACCCATATTGTTTAACCTCCAACCATAAAACAATGAGGTAATTTTATTGATCTTTTTAGTGTTTTTCAGAAATGCCCTAAACAGTCTCTCGCTCTCTTCTCTCCCGCTCTCACACACACACTTTCTCAAACACAATGACAGATGGGATCTGACAGTTCACTTTGCGTGCCACGCCAGGTGGGGATGACCTTTTAAGATGACTGGCAAAGAGGGAACGAGGAGGAGAAAGAGAGGGAGAAAAGAGGGGGGCAGAAAGAGTGGAGATAAAGAAAGAATAGCGAGAGACTCCCACAGAGAGCCACTGAGGCTGTGAGGGATTTGCTCTTTTAAACTGTGAATCTGTGGTCTTTTAGAAATACCACAGGATGTTAAAGTGCTGCTGCTCGCAGAAAATCTAGTGGAACAAAGTACTTTCAGTAGCATTTGGTCGGTTTTTGTTTAAAGTGCATTTCTATTCTACTCTATTTACTCCACTGTTTTTCTTCCTGTTCAGGATGTGTGAGTTACTTTTAAAGAAACTGGGAGGAGTTGAGTTGCTCACTGTAAACACCCCAGTAAACATCACTGCTATCAATACATCATCCAATATTAACAACTGATATTACAGGTACATACTACATGTGTACCTGCAAGCTGAGTTTCACAACATGTGTCCTTCTAGGGTACAAAATGAAATTATTATGTGCTCTGCTGCTCAGTCAAACAAATAAGCTTTATGGAAGTGCACACTTTTGCACCACGAGAAAATTGCTCTCCTACTTTTTTACACTTTTTGTACTAGGAGGTACTGTTTGCACTTGTGTTACTGTGGCTATATTTCTGGATGAAAAGCACAACATGTATTAATTGTTGCTAAGTTGTCTAAATGTTTGAGTTTTTGTGCACTTTTAATCATTCCACAATGATAATCATCAGCTAATTAATTCTATACCATGCACTATCTTTGTATATATCTTCATTTAGATGTGTCACTGTGCACACAGAGATGACGGGAGACCGAAAACTGCACATTCATTGTAAACTGGCACACTCCATGTCTGTGAAAGCAGATTTGATGTTCGAACGTTTCATAGTGAGCAGAAAGTGCTGATGTTTTGACATTGCTCATCACGTTGTTTGTCCTTTGCCTGGAATGGCCCTCTGCCATGTCAGCGTCAGCGAGGGCTCGTGGGACACCTTTACAGTATGCTAATAAACACCCAAACACTGATCTGTAATTATAGCTCTCCACTTTCTGGCAATGATAACGGTCTCATTGCTATGTGCAGTGCGATGGCGGAAACAGCCCAATGAATTAGGGGGTTCACTCTACTGTCCACGCTGACTACGCTAATAAAGGGGGATAGCACAGACTGTGCATGCTAAGTAGTGTCGTGATGGAGATACAGACAGGAGATTCATTGATATTGTAACTCTCCACAGCCCACAACCAGAGGTTTTTACTTTCTCGCTTTAGTGCGTCGTAACACAGTTTAGGTGGAATGAGAACGAGACAGGGACTGCGGTAAAGAGACAACACCGATTTAATGAAGCATGCAATTGTAATGTGAACATTAAAATATGAAGAAATAAATTAAGATGCCCTTTTTAAATGTATTCTTTAAATTTCAGATGTAAAGTTTTTGAGTCTGAAGAATTTCTCTTGTCATATTTTTCCAAAATATACATAAACATATGATTTTTTTTACTTGATGAAAGAGTTCATAAAAGTATTTTCTGTATATGTGAGAACTTTTGCCCAAAAAGCTCTAACAGCCAAGTATGGATTGAGTGTATATTCAAGTACAGAGGATTAAACATGGCAGTCTTCTTTCACCTGTCTGTGTTTCTCAGGTATTTTCCCTGGTAGCTTCCAAACATCTGGATTGCACTTCTGTGATAAATCTGGAAACATGACACATTCCCACACAATCTAAGTTTTCTGGTATTTTAAGTCAAAACATTGATTTTTCATAAGAAATATAAGGCTGCATCAGGGTAAAATGAAATAACACTAACATTAGAAAAAATGTACCTCCCATTTACTTGAAGGGGAAGTAGTTCAGTTATTGTCACTGGACATTAATGTATTGGAATAAGGTAGACGAGGGTACCAGGAAGGGCTAACAGCTCCAGTGAGGCCGGCCTGTGACAGCTGCTGCAAAAACCCCCAGTGGAGCAAATACAGCTCTACAATCCACACTCTGTGCTCAGACGCTCGATTTCCCTTCTTTTCACAAACATATGTGTGTGCATACACACAGGAAACACAAGCTGAGAAGCAGCTCATTAATACTGCAGGGTGGAATAGGAAATAAGGATTTCAATCTCTTTTTGACAGCTTAGCTCAGAGTGCCACTGTCTTTTGCTCTTTCTGTCTCTGTTAAACTGGAGCATATGTGTGCACATGTGCGGCTATGTAAATGTGACACAGTACCAAACTGTGACAGATTACCGATGGGGATGTAGGTCCACACGCACACACTTGAGCAGTTGTATTTGCCACGGGCCAAAATCCCAGAATTCACTGCTATGTCTCAACCTTCGACAGGCTGCGAGGGAAAGCGCAGAAAGGCAGAAACGGCTCCCGACTATAACTTCAAACACTGCAAAGCTTCCCGCTGTTCCTACACATATTATGCCTTCATGGAGTCTCACATTCATTGTTTTTTTTTGTTGATTGCATCGTATTTCGGTTTTAATAATGATGCTTTGTCGGCAGCAAGACAAGCAGTGAAGAAAAAGCCAGGAGAAGGCACATGAATAATGAAGTGTTATTCTATTTGTAGCTAATCCAAAAAAACATATTTTTGCAGCCATGCTTTCCCTCTTGGCACTGCTAGCAACATTTGAAGATGTGAGCTTCTCCTTCTAACGCTCCACATTCTCTCTCAAAATAATTACAAAGTACACTCTATGGGCCACAAGATTTGGTTTAATTGGAGCGCTGTGGTTTCAGCCATGCACTTTGTGCAGTGGACATGACTAAACTGTCATACTGTAATCACAAAATCCTGTCGGTTAACAGTGGCGTGCCACTGAGCTACAGTATCTGTGTCCCGAGATTACACTGCACACATAACCTCGAGCTGAACCAGCCTTCGAGCCGGACAGCTAAGTTCATTTCCAAACGTCAGCCTTGCACACGAGCCTGTTTAATTCCAAAGATTAGGTTTTCTCCTGTTTCATTTGCAAAAACGTACAAATCCCTCTGCTGTTTTCTCCTCCACACTACAAACCAAATGTCTGGGGAAAAATATAAAGAAAGCAGACTGATCAGTGATCACAGGACAAAGGAAAAAGAAGGAAGAAACGAGGTGAAGTGTGAGGTCAGAACAGAGAGCAGCGAGTCACAGACGCAAATGGGCAGAGAAAACGAGTGAAACAGCCCGAGTGGCAGAGAGGCAGAGTGAGCCTGCGGTGGAGCTGGAATTTTGGAGAATGAGTCAGTCTCAGCAGGTGGGTCGACGAGAATGGCTGGACGGACTCCCGGCTCCCATGATGCTCCGCAGCAGCGTGTGACAGGGCTGACATGACATGGCATGCTGGCTGCGATGCTGAAGAGTCGAGTTACCGCCGGCTTTACGACACACGGCTCTGCTTTCAATGAACCGGCCAGGTGGTGCCACTAGCTTAGACACACACGCCTGAGATGAGACGACCCACCCTGCAGTTATTCCCGCCTGGATTGGTCTGTTTCCCAGTTATTGAAGTTGAGTGCTGAGCAGCTTTCTGAGCAGGAAAAAGAGCGCACCTGAATAAAATCCAACAGGAGGTGATTTCTCACTACAGCATGCCATACGGGGGAGGCCTGCTTTTTGTGTTTGTCTATGTGGTGTATGTTTGGGTGCATACAAGTGTAAGTTTATTAGCCTGACATAATTCTTTTTGTGCGCGTCTATGCGGTGTACATAAAGTCATTTGTTAACACACAGATGAACCAGAAACGTTGAGTACACGAGCTCCTCTGCAAGCTGCACATGCAGATGGTCAGCACACAAACCCAGACAATAGGGGAATGCACACACACACACACACACACACACACACACACACACACACACACGCACGCACGCACACACACACAGAAGTTGGTGATGACACTATTAGCCCAGCTGTCTAAATGGACAAATATTGATTCACACATTCTCATATCAATGTCTCGCATTGCTTTCACTCTAATTAGTGGTATCACTGAACAACACACACACACACATACACGCGCGCATTCATTTTTGTACTCATTTCTTTGTTAATTTTTTTTAAGTGATTAGCATTAGCGTTCTCCAGGCTTTCTGAAGGTATTTCAAAATTTTTCATTGGTGATTGGTTGCAGATAATAAGAGAGGAACCACAGTGAATGTCTGTAGCCATCTGTAGAGGAACTGACATGGTACAAACTGTGTCATTGCCTTACATACTGTATTTCTATGTATTTTTACACAGGTTTCAACAGAAGAAATAGGTGTTGCTCAAGACTTTTGCACATATATACACCCATTAGTCAAATATCATAGTCAGCATGTAGACCCGCAGGAGTTCAAATCAAGCATCAGAAAAGGAGAGAAAGGTGTCTTCAAACAAGGCCTGATTGATGGTGATTGATTGGTCTGATTATAAAACTGCTCACACAACACACAACAAGTTTCCAGATAATTGTCAGGAAAAGAGAAAATATCCAGTGACCCTCAATGCCTTGTTGTTTCCAGAGGTCAGAAGACAATGGGCAGAACTGACATGCAGGCAACTATAACTCAAATAATCCCTTGTTAAAACCAAGGCTTCTAACAAGCTGTGTCTAATGAAGTGGCCAGTGAGTATATATGCACCGTTTTGGTCTTAAGCTAGTGACTTCATATACTAAGTTGCAGCAATAACCCTCTGAGTTCTAAGTCATCATAGATGCTAACCCTAACTCTCCACTAACCCAATATTTTGTGAAAAGGGTGTAAAATGGTCTTTTTGGAAAATCTGCAAATAGTATTTTTTAGAATGATTGTTTTCTTTGATCACCGAATGGGAACTTGTGTAAACATTATAATAAAAACAAAAATTACATATTCAGATTACCGACAGTTAGTGTCAGAGTTTGTGTTGGGGTTGACTCTGAACACAGGCTGTCACGTACGAGTCTAAGTCTTTACTACTCAGGACTGTAGCAAGAAGGAATACGTTTTTCTAAGTTCTAAGAGTTCCTTAGTTCAAAAATATAGATGTTTGTGGCAATTACTTTTATCAAATTCTTTTTATTATTTTAGGTGATAGCTTCACAATCAGGAAAAGTCGTTGCCCTTATACTTTTCGAAAACATCTACAAGGACCCGTAAGTCTATCGATCTCACCTGATACAAAATACTCACTTCAAGCCCAGCACGCCTCCAAGTCCCAAAAAAAACATTCCCATTTTAGTCTAATCCATAATGTGTGCGTGTGTGTGTGTGTGTGTGGGTTTGAGAGAGTGTAAAAGAAGACTGCATCTCTGTGGATATACAGTAGAATCCAATTCAAAATTATCTCTAGATTCATTTTTTTGCATTG
>VOQK01001104.1:0-10330 GCA_015052645.1 Benitochromis conjunctus | reverse complement strand
TTGGAGGTTGGCCTTTTAAATCAAACGCTGAGCACTTAAATATCATTTTGGTATCTGAAGTCTTTCACATGCAAGGTAATGCAATGCTAGTCTTAAAAGCAAAAAACTTAACAGAGGTGTCTTCGGACGCTTTAAAATAACTAAACATTTTCATGTTTTAGCTGAAAGCTTCTGAACACTCTCGGGGGTTTTCCTGGCTCACGTCGAGCCTTTGGGTGGTACACATTTAAATATGATTGCTTGAGACAAAGAATTTAAGCTACCAGTGGTTACCATGGTATTACTGGCCATAAACAAATAAACAGTTGTGGTGATTTTTACATTCGGGGGGGATTTTTGTATGCAGGAAACCCCCTGTGGGTGTGACGATTTTTATTAAGCATAACAGCTGCTTTTGCTCGTCTGATAATCGATCGGCCAAGCCTAAGATACTAACAGGATTTTTCATAGCACGACTTCCTCTGGTCACTCTTAAGCTTCGCTGACCGATAGAAAAAAGTATTTTTGTGAGTTTAACAGGAACTTTTTTCTTTCTTTTCTCTTCACAGGGCGAAAACCAGCGACTACTAACCACCTCCACCTGCAGTCACAGCTCTGGCAGCAAAGCCAACATCGGCAGGGAACTCCAGCTTTCTCCCAACCTTCCTCACCTCCATGTTCACAGCTAGCTCTCCTTCTCTTTATCGCTTGTGTGTCTTTTTTTTTTTCTTTTCCTTGCATACCGGCCTGTTATCATTAATTACCCAGAGCCGGCGTTTCTGTTTCTTCTACCATCGGGAACACGTCACGTCCACCTCCGGCTCAGCTTTCCGATCTCTCATCCTCGTTGTTTACAGTGGACACTTTGACATTCGTTTAAAGACAAGCACACCAGCGCTTTACCCCCCTGGCCACACCTCAACCTTAAACTGTCAATGCTGCTTCCGGAGTCGAACGATTTGTTTTCTTCTTTTTCTCTCTCTCTCTCTCTCTCTTTTTGGCATTAATAATATTATTTTGCAGCTTTCTCATTCTTTTACGCTTATTTACATTCATGAAATTCAGACTGAAAATAGGGGCTATTCATTACCAATTTGTAATGCTGTTTATATGTGTATTTTTGGAAAAGGGGGAAATAAAACAACATTTTTTCAGAGGCAAAAGTAAAAAAAAAAAAAAATCTATTTTTTATAATAAATTACTTGAAGATTTTCAGATGATGTGGGGCCGGTTGAATGAAACACAGTGCCTCGCTCCCATGTGAGAAATTCAGTGACGTATAATGTTTTCATGATGTACATAGTGTTCTTTTTTTTTTTAAAGAGAGATGTGTATAAAATCATGTATTTTTGCTTGTAAAGGAAACCCCGAATACCAAAAAAAAAAGGACGAAAGCTTATGTTACACCTGGATACAGTAGAAAGCTGATTAGAAGCTGACTTGTTCTCCTTTTGAAACAAATTGTCTTAAGTTTGTTTTTGTTTTTTAGAGTGTAATCTGTAAATAAACTGGTATTATCTAGTTTACATACAAACTGTTCTTCTGTGGTTATTTATCTACAAACCTGTTGGTTTGCTATATTAATCATATTAATTACAACACAATAATAATAATATTAAGACAATAAATGTCTTCCTTTGGATAAAATGAAGTTGAATAAACTGGAAGAATTAGCATTTGGTTAGCATTTATTTGGTTAGCGAAAATGATCAGTTGTAAGCTAGGTGAAGATTACAAAGACATAACCATCCATAAAATTACATTTAGTCATTGTTTTAAATGTAGTTTTATGACGATTTAACGAACAAGATGTAAAAACTAAACATTTTAGGAGCAGGAGGATAGATTTTTGTCAGTTTTTCTTTTAGTTTTCATGCTAAACTAAGCTAAAATAAATATTCTCAGTATCAAAATATTTAAATTAAAAACCTGAATTAAAACTATGTAAAAAATAATTGCAACTCTTGGTTAAGAAATGGGACGCGTAATAAAAATATTACTTTAAATCACTCATACTGTAAATTGTAAATTTAGCCTATTATTGATCCTTTTTACATTAATCTTAAAGTGTATATTTATTTCCTACTCTTCTTATATTTATTGCTGTCTTTTGCACTGAATGGAAGCAAATGGATGCATGGAACTGGTGCCTCGTCTCTCTATATACTGTACTGTACATAGCAGAGATGACAATAAAGTTTACTTTGACTTTGAAATAGACATGGAAGTGGTCAGCAGCACAAGCGGTCTGAACTGCTGATGACAGGACAGGGTGGACTCACATCAAGTTTTGACTGTAATGTCTCATTGTTGCAGCAGATTCATCAGACCAGGAAATATACTTCCAAATTTATTCTATTTGGAAGTATCCAATTTTGAAGCCTCAGTTTCCTGTTCTTGGCTGACTGGAGTGGCACCCAGTGTGGTCTGCTGCTGCTTTTCAGAGATGCACTTCTGCATATCTCATTTGTAACCAGCGGTTCTGAGTTACTTTTGATTTCCTGTCAGCTCAAAGCAGTCCTCTGCTTCTCCTCTGACACCGACAAGGCATTTTCACCCAGATAATCACTGGATATTTTTCTCTTTTTCAGACCATTCTCTGTAAACTCTGGAGATGGCCATATGGGAAAATCCCAGCAGATCAGCAGTTTGTGAAATACCAGCATGTCAAACAACCACACCACATTCAAGAGTGACTTAAATCATTTTTCTTCCTTATTCTTGGGCTTGTTTTGAACTTCAGCATGTCATATCAATCAGGTCTACATGTTTAAATGCACCGAGTTGCTGCCATGTGATCGACTGATTAGATTATTGTGTGTACAGATTTATTGGCTTATTTATGCCTAAATGGCACTTAATAGAGTGCTTTTATTACAAAAAATGTTTTGAACTCCTTAAATCTGCTTTTGATGAATACCCCCATATTCATTTAAAAAGCTATAATTAAAACTAATAAGTAAAAAAAAATCCTAAGCAGTAAAAACTGAACTGAAATGAGCAAGAAAAAGTGTGAAAATAAAACTGAAAACAAATCCAAGATACAAAACTATACTAGGAATCCCCCTCGACTGCTTATACACAAATGTATTTAATGTCCTCATTTCAAATGTACTTGTTTCTTTCAAATGATTGAGATCCAGGCCTTCATTTTATTGCTTTCCCTTAAAAAAACTCTGCTGTCAGCAGGACATTCCTTTCCCACAAGTGGTCTACACACAGAAAATGACGCAGACAGAAAGGAAAACCACAAAACGGCTTGAATCAAAGCGTTGTGCTGTTGTTACCATTATAGGTTGTAGAAAAGAATCAAATTACAGAGAGGTGGGACTGCCAGGAATACAGCATGGCGCCTGGCCAACCACTTTCAGTTAAGTGGGTGGAGGCTTAATCCAGTGAAAGGACCACAATCAAGATGAATTCACACCACATTCCTGTAGCAACCTTTTATTAGAAAAACTTGTTGTTGTTTTTTTAAACAAGGAAATGGCAGTCCAGAAGTGAATGTTGGGGTCACATCCTGTATTTGTACATTTTATTTTGTTATGTTTGGATTATTTAAGATAAATCTCCTCTTTCTTGGAAATGTATGTGGGTTATAAAGCGGCAATTTCCATCTTTCTCTATGTCAGCGCTGCTGCGCTTAGCGGGTTTGACCCCAGTCGAGAGTTTGCTAAGGTCTGAAAACGACAACATGTGGAGCAAACATCTTGCATTAATCACCAATAATAGAGGCTAAAAAACTAAAACACTATATACACTTGTATCAGAACAGTGCAGGCGGGATGCCGTTTCCAAACAGGAGACTCCAGGAAGTCGGGATCTTCCATTTGTTTGGCTGTTTGCTCTGAAATGAGAATCGGAGAACAATGATTTACCTCATAGTGACATTACCGAGACGACACTCCTCTGAAACTTGTAAGTTACTTTAATGCTGCGCTGTGGTGTCACTCACATTATCGTCCAGCAGATGGAGCCAGTCGTTAAGGTGGTTCGCCAGAGCGAAGGCATCTGGGATGTTGTCGCCTTCTGAACAGAAGAGGAGCAGCACGGCCAGCGGGAGGTCCTCTTCGCAACTGTGCATCACACGTGATCACACAAACACAAATAATATTAACAAGAAACTCTTACTGAGGCGTTTCAACATGCTGAAAAAGTGTCTGAACACACAGCAGACACCTGCAGCTGCCTTTACTGTGATTTACATTCAAATAATTATTAAACAGTGACTCGGGCTCTTACAGACATAAATAAAAATGATTTTAAAAACAGCTTCCTGTGTTTTTGATGACCTTGTGTCTACCTGCAGGTCTCCCGTCTCTACCTGTCTGTGTAAAATCCTTTGGTGATGCCTCCTCCGGGGATGTAGAGCCGTGGTTCGGTGTTTCCGTCTGTGAGTCCGGGGAAGGCCGGGACTCGCTCCATTTCCCTCCAGCCCAGCTCCTTCAGAGCATCCACGCTCCCCTTCAGCAGGGACGGCGTGACCAGGTACCTTAAAGGAGCGCTATCAGAGACACGTGTTTGTTGAGCAGACATGAATGAAAAATACAAAAGTGAAAAAATAGGTGGAAATACGAGTGTATTTACCCCTGCAGCTGCTGGTCATCTCTCTGGTATGCGTGACTGCTGGAGAGGACGACAGTCCTGGAGAAGCCGCTGGATTTGATCCAGGACACGAGAAGCTGACGAAACTTTTTAGTCTTTGACTGCAGTTTAAACAAAGGTAGAACAAAACAAATACAGGCACACATTATGAAGGGAACTCAGAGAATGAACTGACGTCATACTGATGACTGATTGTTACCTGAACAATTGGTGCTCTGATCTGAAGGACCGCCAGCTTCAGTTCTGCTGCTGCGTAAACTGTGGAGAAGAGAGGGTTACTTTTCTTTGACTTCACAGGAGCTGCAGATAAAACTGCTGATCACCTGACTAATGGTTGAGACCAACAGAACTAACGTCCTTCGGCGGACATGCAGCTGCTGGCCAACCAATAAGACACGGTGCTGATTAAAAACAAGCAGAAGACTGCAGCTGGGATAGCGGACATCCCAGCGGATAGCGATATGAAGAAGAAAGAGAAAGTTGAGAAATAGAAATGGCTGAAGGAACAGCTGGAGCAGATGTAGAAGACCATTGCAAGAGTGGTTTAAGCAAATCCCAGAAACAACATCTGAGATCTCTGTCCAAAAGAGCGCATTCCCAGGAAAGGGATAAGAAACTGTGCCGACCCCTCAAACTCCCAGGACCCGAGCTTGAGGATTACACACTATCATTTGGGGATGGTAGCACAGCAGTTGGTCTATGGAAAGTTAAAAACTAGAGAGCTCGCTGTCAACAAGTTGTTCAAATCCCAATTCCCCCCAAAAGTTATTACTTATTACAAAAAGTACAAAACCTGTAGTACGAGTTGTCAGCAGCTGATAATCCAAAGTTTGGTCCACAACTGGACTTAAAGGGAACATTTCTGAGTTGTTGTTTTTAAAAAAAAAAATTTTCTGACATCTCTCTGTGTTAGACAGACACCAGCAGCGACTTGACTGTACCTTCTGCAGGAGTGTGCAGCTCCTCGCCGTCTTCTTTGCTGCTGGCGTATGGGTTGTTCCCGGCCATTGGGATGAGACACTCGGTGTGTATGTGGCCCACCCTACTCATGTTCAGCGTGGACACGATGAGATCCACGGCCAGCTGACCCACGTTACCCACGGCCACCGCGGGCTGCAGGAGGAAAGAGGGAGAGGATAAGTAACAAAAGACAGTTACATTTTTTTTGTAGTTTTACTGCACTGTGCAAAGGTTTCAAGTCACCCCTTATTTCTTTATATTTTGCAACAACAATGGAAAACAGGTGCAGCAAATTGTTCAAACATACATGGAAATACATTACTGCATTGGCAACGTGTTTGGGATCATTCAAATTCAGATTCATCACTCCATAAAACCCATTGCTGCTGATTTTCAGTCCATAGTTTCAGTGTTTTCTTCCTTCTTTAAAAATGGCTTCTTGACAGCCACCCTTCCATTGAGACCATTTCTGACAAGGTGTCATTAAACTGGATGGAATAATTGAAGGGTCAGATGCGTCTCTCAGGTCCTGTGTTAGATATTTGCTGGATTTTTTCTTAACAACATGTCTTTCAGACACTGATCATCTATTGAGACAGTTTTTAGGCCTGCTGCTTCCTTTTTCTGTCCTTCACTTTTCCAGTTTCATCAACATTTTTTTAAGAACACGTTGCACAGCATGCCGAGCTATGCCATTTTTTTCACTAATAGGTCTTTTGTAAAAAATATCACTTTATGTCTGTCAATCTGTTATCATTTACATTTTCCACAAATTCAACTAAAACAATGGGAACAAACGTTCCCATGCATTTTCGTGAGAGGGTGCGTGTAATGTATACACAACACTGGGTCATTCATTCATCCCTTAAGTGTCTTTTTTGAGCTTGAATGATTCACAGAGTCTTATATGAAAGCCTGAAGCAGGAACTGATGGGAGGATTATTTTCCTCCGTCACTCACCATGACGAGGGTGAAATCTCTGAAGGAGGGTGCTGAGCTCTGCGAGGAGATAAACATGGTGCTGTTCAGCCAGCAGGCACACACGACCCTACAAGCCTCCAGATAAACAAAATAAATTAAAAGTTAGACGTCTAAATTATAATCCCCGAGCAGCTTTCGCTTCTACTTTCATGCCTGGCGTTGTGGACCTGCTCGGCTCGGTGTCGATTGTTGATGACGGTTTTAATACTACCCGGAAATGCCTGAGTTAAACGTTACAGCGAAGCTTTGTTTTTGTTTGTTTGTTTGTTTGTTTTACGGTTTTAAGTGGACTTCTTTATCAAGCATCCACAGATTTGTTTAAAGCTCCAAGTGTTTCTTACTTACTGTCCTTTAAAGTGTTGTTTTATGTGTTTCTATTATGTTTCTATTATTATCAGGCATGTTAAGGGTCAGACTGCAGCTCTGCAAAGATTTACTGCGTGCTAGAGAGCCTCAACTCACTGCTATCCATACATATATCCATAGATCCATCCATCTTTCATTCTGTCCATATATGTACTGTATGTGTAGTAACAATTTATCCATCCCTTCATTACATAATTTATTCCAACATCTTTACACTCGGCAGAATTGCACATATAAATATGCCATACGTGTTATTATTGCCTGTGTCATGCTGCTGTTGGCTGTTTGTCTATTCTGTTAGGTACTAAGAGAGGAAAGAAAAAACTGACGCTTTGTTTTTGTTGTTGTTCTTAACTTTAACAACAATCCTGACTTCTCTGGAAAATAACAATATCAATAAGATGCTCTAATGAACAAATTACAAAATCGAAAAACTTCCTGAATATCTATGATGTTATATTATATAAACTTTTGTACTACGTTTAATAAAAAGGCCTTTAGTAAGGGCCTCTGATACTTTATACAATTTGTCAATAGGTTTATATTTCTATTTGTTCCTTTACTTTCTTATGTATTTAATATTTTGATGTTACATTTTCCATGTCACTAGAGGACCTCCTATTTTTTTGTTCTTTACTTTTATAAACATTACATAGATGTCTAATTCAACATTTTAGCCATTATTATCCATTAATGACATAAACATACTTTAAACACATGTAAAACGTGCTGTATGAATTTTCTTTTTTTTTATTGCTGTTTTAATTTTTTTTTCAATTAAACATTCATATGTTTCATAAAACTGTGCATTCAGTGTTACTTTGGGGAATCACCAATTTATTTCGAAAACACTTGTCAACATGAACATATTTTGCTTTCACTTAAAATCATTTCAGCTTGACTTCGTTGGGAACAGGTAGGCCATTCACCGCTGCTACGGCATTTTCCACCATGCACTGTACAATCCGTCTCGTTGTAGCATAGGTGTAGGTGCCGATGTGGGGTGTGATGAGTACATTAGACAGGCCGAGGAGAGGGTGATCCCTGCACAGAACAAAGCAGTAGAAGCATCAGGAGTCAAATGATGTTCATTCACGCTTCCTTTCATTTTAATTCTATTTTTATTTCTTTAAATGAAGCGTGCCTTGCAGAGATGCATGCACAGTCTGGTAAGGGGATAATATTTTCGTCTCCAGCTTGTTGTGTTTAAAGTCAAATTAAAGCTGTTGTAGAAGATAAAAATTGCATAACAATCAGACATGTAAGGTACTAAAAAGAAACAGCTTTAATTGCTCAGTTTGCAACAGGTCAGTAACATGGTTGGGTATAAAAAGAGCACCTTAGAGAGGCCGAGTGTCTCAGAAGTAAATATGGGCAAAGGGTCAACAATCAAGTTTACAAATTCTGGAACAATTTTAGAATAATGTTGCTGAATGTAAAATCTTTGAAGTTTCTTCCAGCCCACATCTCCTGAATTTAAATAATGAATTGTGTTCTCTGGGCAAAAGCTAATTTAAACTGGACTGAGGCAAAGTAATAAAAACACACACACACAAAAAAAACAAACTGTTCTGTGGTCAGATGAGACAAGATTTGAAATTATTGTTGGAAAACATGGACACCTCATTCCATCTAGATGATGTCCTTTTTAGGGAAGGTTTTGAATATTTCAGCAAGATAATGAAAAAAACGAATACCGCATCTATCCCAACAGCACGGCTTCATAGCAGAAGAGTCAAAAAAGAAAGAAACAAGACAAATAAGACAAAGACGACCTAGTACTGTTGAGTAACTAGAATCCCATATCAGACAAGAATGGCACAACGACCTTTAAAGTCAGCTGTGGTAAACAAATTGTGGAACTGACTGACGAAGATTTGAATGTAAGATTCTTCAAGCAGCTTTTTAAACTTTTTTAATATGCCTGAAACGAACAGAGCATCATTTAAAACACAACTTAATGATTCTGTTTACACTGTATGCAAGAAGCCAATAACCCTGAGTACCTCACATGTAAGAGTTCATCATTATTATTATGTGATGTACTGCTCTGACTGAAGAGCGGGGGTGTCTTCAGAGACATATTACCTGGGTAAAGGTTCCGGATGAGTCACATCTAAAGCTGCTGCTCGAATTGCTCCAGACTGCAGAGCTTCGACTAAAGCATCCTGATCCACAACCAGACCTGAAACATGAGCAGACACAAAATCAGACTGAAAGCTCGGAGACTGCGTAGGACTCGCAGTCACAATATCCCCACCTCTGCTGATGTTGACCAGGGTTGCAGTGGGTTTCATGAGGGACAGCTCCCTGTGGCTGATCAGGCCTTTGGTTTCAGGGGAAAGGTTGACAGCAAGAACAACAAAGTCGGACTCCCTCAGCAGGTCATCCATGTTCTCACAGTAACTCGCCCCCACTGACTGCTCATCTTCAACACTCCTAAACAATACACACACAAAAACAATCACAAATGTACATTAAACACTGTATTAACGTCAGATTTAAAATGAAAGAATTGGGATATTTAATACATATTCAAATAGCATCAAGCCAGTTAAATTTCTGGGATATTGATCAGTTGAGTAGCAGAGGGAGTTTAATCAGTTTCAGCTGCTTGATAAAAATGAACACCAAGTGCACTAAAGTGGCAACAATGAGACAACCCTTAAAACAGGAGTGGTTTTACAGGTGGAGGTTACTGACATTTTTCTTGCTTCTTCTTTTCAGACCATTTTGTTCCAAGTTTTGCATTTGGCTAAGATCAGTGTCACTACTGGTATCATGATACCTGGACCCTACTAAGGCTGTACAAGTAGCCCAAGTCCTCCAGGATGGCACGTCAATACTTGCCAGAAGATTTGCTGTGTCTTCCAGCACAGTCTCAAGAGCATGGAGGAGCTTCCAGGGGACAGGCAGTTACTGCAGGAGAGCTGGACAGGGCTGTACAAGGTCCTTAACTCATCAGCAGGACTGATATCTGCTTCTTAGTGCAAGGAGGAGCAGGATAAGCACTGTCTGAGCTACAAAATAACCTCCAGCAGGCCACTGGTGTGAATGTCTCTGACCAAACAATCAGAAACAAACAGAAACAGTCTGAGGGCCTGATGTCCTGCCCTGTGCTCGCTGGAGTGTGGTTGACATATACAATAGAGTACCAGAATTGGCAGGTCCAGGATGGACGCCCTGTGCTTTCCCACTGAGATCTATTTTAATATGTTTTCAAAGTGTTCCTTTAATTCTTTTGAATACTGTGTATTCAATTCACTGTAGCGGAACGTTTTTGATCAGTTATTAGAGAATTTTCTGTCACATAAACTCATAAACTGTCCAAATTGTGCTTACCTTCTGTGTCTGTTGTGATACAGGATCTTCATATCAAACCCTTTGCTTCTCTGAGCAATTTTGTATCCGATGTGTCCCATTCCGATGATCCCCAGAG